>JZKD02S1707034.1:13744-24671 GCA_000966675.3 Picea glauca
CCTCTGAAAGTGGGTAACGATGATAGTGGGATATTCTTCATGCTGACATTTCTGGAAATATCCAAGATTGGAAACCCAAAGGTCTCAGTCTCTGTAGCTGCATTTCCTTCTTCTTCTACCATTCTACTAATGGATGGTTCCGACATTTGATTTTCTTTTTCTCCTAAATGTTCAGCATTCTCACGTTCTGTCTTTTCTTATACTCATTCTTCCATTTTAGGTTCTCCTTCTGGAGCCTCATTGGCTTCCCTTGAATTTTCTGTTGGTGGAATTTTTCCTGCACCAGTGTTGTTTTTTTTTTTAGCTGAATTGAAATCCTAATTCTATCTAGAAGGTAAGAAAGCAATTTGTCTTTGGAGAACCCCACTCTAGTGGCCGCATGGCTCTTCACTCATGTCTTAAACGTTTTATCTTCCTCCCTCAAGCAGCCTTTTAAAACATTAAAATTTATGCAAACAATCTAAGCTAAAAATTATTTCCTACCGTTTGCAACTCCCCGACAACGATGCCAAAATGTTGTGCTACTTATATGTCTAATATAATGCACTCATTTATTATCAATATGAGATTCGTAATCAACAGAGTTACAAGACACTAGTAAGAAAGGTAATTCCTAATGTCACGAGTATAGAATCAAACTAGATTATGTATGCTGGAAACAAATCAAGATAGCAAATTGTGATGTACTTTGGTTGTCTTTCTCAGAGAGGCTATCTATTATATTATGGCACATGCAAGTATGAGATGGAATTGGTTTGATAGATCAACTCTGATGTCTGACCCAGAAAACTAATTATGCAATCCACACTTTCTGAAAGGAAATCACACATCAATCAGCATAGCATGGGTAGTTCAACAGTCAATATGTTGGTTCTGTTGTGGTTCACAATGAACTTCACTAGTTCTTCTCCAAGAACTTTTGACTATTGTTGCCAACATATATGATCACTTAAGGAAATCAAACTCATGAGAACATAAACAGAGCATATGTAAAAACAGAGCAATTAAAGATCTAAGCAATTATAAGATGGAAATCTTAATCTAAGTTGTACTGCTATCATCTAACATAGTTAAATCTTTAGCTAATTCAATGTTTATACTATTGAAAACAAACACTAATGCTAATCTACGAAGAGGCTGACCTTTGTTGGGCGGTGGGCCCTTGTCGCTTCAACATGTCAGTTGCTGAAGTCTACAGGAAGCTTGCTTTTAAGACACACATTACTCTCACTCACACTTCAAAACATAAAATCAAAACTCTCTTTGACAACTCAACTCATTCTTAATCATAGATAATCAGAATATGGAGATAAAATGACATTCCATTAATCTTCACTCAGAAATATGTTCTGTACTATCATACGCTGCTTACATATTAATGATATGATAACTCTCCTACTCCTCTACCATCCTTGCCACAACTATTTAATAGTCTGGATTGTGAAACACAAGGAGGCGAAGTGATTTTCAAATCAATCAGTTGTTTAAGTTTTATCATTCGATTACATCTTCAGCTTCATCCTCATGACATGAGGTGCATAAGGATGAGGCAATTAACAAAGTGTTCTTATCATAGCCTTGATAAACGAATAGACATCCACCGATTGACTTAAGTGAGATCTGGCACTTAACTTAGTGCATTAGGCTCTTCCATATCAGTACTGGATCATAACAGGAAGATGGTACCAGATCACGACAGGGCGCAAAAGGTGGTACCGGATCATGATAGAGCATGCCCGTTAGTACCGGATCATAAAAGAGTGTGTTCGTTGGTACCGGATCACAACAGAGCGTTTTCGTTGGTACTGGATCACCACAGGTAATATTTGGTACTGGACGCATTTGGTACTAGATTAGACAACAACAATCTTGGTGCACAGGTACCGGATCACGACAGAGATGGTATAGGAATGCTAGACATCTAGGGGTCAAAGATTCACATATGACAAATCGAGCATTAGTACATGAAATATTTAATTCCTTAACTCAATAAACCATAAAATACATGAATTAACCATACTTTACCTTATGACCTTATTACTGGCAATTGGTAGCGTTCTTGTCATTCACTCAAGCTTTAGGTAGGTCCAAAAAGGTATAGGTGAAGAGTAAAATAGGGTAATGAGAATGTCAATTTTAGGTCTCAACAAGTTGTTTATTCTCTCTGTTATGCATTTTTTCTAACACTGTGCATGTATGTATGATTTCACGTTGAATGTTTGAAGTCTAAGAGAGAAAGAGAATGAGTTTCAATTGTTTCTCATCCCGAGGGAGAGTTCCTGCAAGGAGTGCAGTGAAACGTCCTCAAGGAGTGCGTTGACGAAGGTTTAGAGTTCATATCTAGAAGCTCAGGAGGGATACCGTAGTTCTCATTTCAAAAAAAGTGCAAGTGAATCACATAATCCGTGCAAGGTGTGCACAGACTGGTTGAAAGTTGGAACTTATCAATTAAGGGAACGATTTGAGGACTGCTATTGCAGGAGGTGCATAGAGTCGAGAAATCAAATACTTAGAGGTATTTGAAGAAGTGCTGCAAGGAGTGCGTGAAGGAACCTTTTGGAGGTTGAGTTTTTAAGTGGAATCTCAGGAGGGATAAAACCTTTGAACACTTCAAAGGAAGACAGAGACCAACTACTTCAAAAGGAGACGAGGGTCGAAGTCATCCAGCAGAAGTAAAGTTCAGAAGCGAAGGAACATTTTTTCATTTCACGGAAGATGTCAAGGAGCAACGAGCGGTCGAATTTCTCTGTGGAGGATTCATGAAGTAGCGAGGAACGCAGGATTTGGTGAAGCTGCGAAAAGATTAAGTGCTAGATGAATCCACCTTTCAGGAGGTAGGAATCAACGTGGACCATTGATCGTGAACAGTCTGAGCCATCAGATCATTTCGATATTTTGAGGTTCTGGACGACAAGAAGTTGAGTACAGAGGAACGAAAGTCCTGAAATCACGAGTTGCGATAAGAGTTGGTGTGAAGTTTTAGGATTTTGTCACTTCGGGAGATCGTGGTTTTAGAGGAGTCAATTTCAACTGTCGGATTTGCGAAGTGGCGATAACCGAGAGCTCGTGTGGATGCATGGTACATCCGTCAGGTGGGGACCGCAAAGGTGACAGGTGGCATGTACTCGCGCATCGAGGGGTCAACCCATAGTTTCCCTATCACATCTCAGGATTTCGCAAAGGAGGAGCACGAAGACTCTACACTCCAACTCGTGAGATTGCGAGTTGCGAGAGGTATTCAAAGAGAAGTCAACTATCGCGTCTCGAGGTTTCGCAAAGGAGAGCGCCAAGGTTCGATACTCCAACTCACAAGGTTGCAAAGTTGTGAGAAGTGCTAGTGTTTATCCCTAGCCGATGGTCACGCGTGGTAGGTGCTGAAAAAGAGGGAGCTACACCCATATCATGATCTCAGGCATCGAAGGTTGGAAAAAGAGAAGTTGAGAGGTTTCGACTCGCGAACTTTCGATTCGCAAGAGACATCTATGTAAGGACTAGATTGTGGTCTTATAGAAGCATAAGGATCAACCTGGAGTAAATCTACATAGGTGATTTTTATGAAGGACCTGTGGATTCCTTGGACATTCTAGCAAGAAACAAAGGAGATGATTTGGCTCAAAGGAGAATTTGGAACGATCCTGTGAGCGGATTTCAGCCTGCGGGTTGAGGTCTGTGTCAAAAGTGGTATCAGAGCTTGATTCTATTTGTATATTGCAGACAGAGGAAGCGAGAGGAGAAAAGAGGAATATTTCTCAGCCATGCCACTGAGAAGAAGAGACAGACCAATGCCTGATCCAGTAGTAGAAAGAGAAATGCGCGAACTACGTGCTAGGCTTGATGCCATGGAGATAGCATAGAGGTGCACAGTCGACACTGGGGATATCAATGAGGCTGATAGTGAAAATGAAGCTGGACACGAAGGAGAAGAAGTCACAGTCGAAGATGCTGCAGATGAACGCCTATTCAGGGATGTTGCAAGGATAGGTGCCAGGGAAAAAATGGAGATTCCCATGTATGAGGGATTCTAGAATGGATTAGAGATCTGGATAAATATTTTGACTATGAGGATGTCGAAGAAGACAAGAAGGTCAAACATGATGTTACTAGACTTAAAGGGCATGCAACATTATTATGGGATGAACTGCAGGCTGACAAACGCTGCAAAGGCAAGCAGAAAATCAAAAGTTGGGATAGAATGGTTGCGAAGATGAAATCCAAATTCATACCCAAGGATTATCAAATCACTCTATTTCAGAGGATGCAGAAGTTGAGACAGAAGTTGATGATAGTGAAAGAGTACACTGAAGAATTCTAAAAGATCAACATCAGGGCAGGTCATCAGGAAAGTGATGATGAAAAGGTTGCTAGATACATGAATGGTTTGAGATATGACATTCAAGATGAGATGAGCATGATAACCCTTCGAACTGTAGAAGATTCTTATTAGATGGCTCTGAAAGCTAAAGAGAAGCTGAGCCGAAAGCAAGGTCAAAGAGGCCAAGGTAGAAGTCAAGATAGAGGCAAAACAATTTCCTAAGACAGAACTCAGAGACCTCAAGAAGAGGGGAAGAAACCTCAAACTCAGCATGAAAGAGGAGGAAGCTCACAGAGAGGGCAGTATGCTGATAATAATGCTTTTCCTCGAGCTAGAGGAAGAGGAAGAGGTCGAGGAGGCGAAGTGAAATGTTTTGTCTGTGGGAAAAATGGACATAAATCTTATGAGTGTCCAGATAGAAAGAAAGAAGGTGGTGAGACTCACATTGCTGAAGCTCAAGGATAGAATGTTGAGGCAGAAGATGCTGAGGGTGGAAGATCCTTGATGATGAGGAAAGTTCTCTTGAAGCCAGAGAAAGAGGCAGAGAACCCAGTCCAAAGGAACAGTCTGTTTCAGACTACTTGCAAAACAAAAGACAGGGTATGCAAGGTCATCGTGGACAATGGTAGTACATATAATCTTATTTCTATAGAGACGATAGAAAAGATGGAGCTGGAGACTGTCATACATCCGAGCCCATACAGAGTTTCGTGGCTACAAAAAGGACATCAGGTAAATGTCACTAAACAATGTTTAGTTGAATTTAAAATAGGAGGATATAAGGATGAAATATTGTGTGATGTCATTCCCATGGATGTTTGTCATCTATTGCTGG
This sequence comes from Picea glauca, assembly GCA_000966675.3. Lineage (NCBI taxonomy): Eukaryota > Viridiplantae > Streptophyta > Pinopsida > Pinales > Pinaceae > Picea > Picea glauca. Next base: position 18,892 of record JZKD02S1707034.1, read on the forward strand.
GTAGACCATGGCAATATGACAAAAATGTGATTCATGATGGGAGACATAACACATACACCCTAGAGAAGAATGGGAGAACTCACATGTTGTTGCCGATTAAGGATAAAGAAGTGAAACCAGAGGTGAGCAACACTGTACTTCTCATGAGTGGGAAGGAACTTATTAATGAGGTTAAGAAGAAGGAAGACACACAATTTATTGTGGTCAGGAAGCCTAGAATTGTTTTAACCAGTACAAGAGTGGATAATTTACCAGAGGAAATCCAAAAGTTGTTGGAAGAGTTCGCTGATATAGTAGTGGACGAACTACTTCGTTCATTGCCACCTATCAGAAGTATAAGTCATCACATTGATCTTATACCTGGAGCCAGTTTACCAAACAAAGCAGCGTACAGGTTAACACCGCAAGAAAATGAAGAAGTCAAAAGACAAGTCCAGGATTTAATGGACAAAGGATTGATTAGAGAGAGCTTGAGTCCATGCGCTGTTCCAATAGTGCTCAACCCAAAGAAGGATGGAGTCTGGAGAATGTGTACAAACTCGAGGGAAATCAATAATATTACCATCAGATATAGATTTCCATTACCAAGGATGGATGATTTGATGGATTGCTTCAGTGGAGCAAATTTTTTTTCAAAGATTGATGTAAAAAGCGAATATCATCAAATCCGAATGAGAGAAGCTGATGAATGGAATACAACATTCAAGACGAATGAGGGGTTGTATGAATGGATTGTTATGCCATTTGGCTTAACAAATGTGCCCAGTACTTTCATGATATTGATGAATGAAGTCCTGAAGGATTTCATAGGAAAATTCGTCATTGTATATCTTGATGATATATTGATTTTCAGCAAAACAAAAGCAAAACACTTGAAGCATTTAGCTACAGTGATGAGGAGATTGAAGCAAGAGAAATTGCTGATAAATATGAAGAAATCGACATTTATGAGGACATAACTCATTTATTTGAGTTTTGTTATCTCTACTAATGAGTTGAAGATGGATCCGGAAAAGGTAGAAGCGATTAAGAATTGGCCATCGCCAAAAAGTGTGTTTGAAGTTCGAAGCTTCCATGGTTTAGCTAGTTTTTACAGGAAATTCATCTAAAATTTCAGTGGAATTAGCACAATGATGATGGATACGGTGAAGAAAAGACATAAAGATTTTCACTGGACAAAGGAAGCAGAGAAGAGTTTCAACTTGCTGAAGAAGAAGATCATTGAGAAACCAATTTTGGTTTTGCCGGATTTTAGCAAGACATTCTAGGTCAAGTGTGATACGAGTGGGTTTGCAATAGGAGCGGTCTTGAGCCAAAACGATAGACCGATTTCATACTTCAGTGAGAAACTGAATGAAGCGAAGGTCAAATATTCAACATATGACAAGGAATTTTATGCAGTCATACAAGCGCTGAAGAAATGGAGGCATTATTTGGTTCCTAAAGAGTTTGTTTTGTACAACGATAATCATGCTTTGAAATTTGTGACTCAATAAGACAAGTTGAACCAAAAGCATGCTAAATGGGTTGAATACATGCAAAATTTTACTTTTGTAATCAAGCATATTTCTGGAACTGCTAAGAAAGTTGCTGATGCTTTGAGCAGAAAATGTTTGCTGATGCAGAAATTCCGAGTCAAAACTTTGGGTTTTGATAACCTCAAAGAAATGTACAGAGATGATACAGACTTTAAAGAGGTATATGAGGCATCCGAGAATCCAATTCTCAGGGATAGAAACCAGTGGACCGAATATATGATCCAGGATGGATTATTATTCAGGGGAAATCAATTATGTATTCCAAAATGCTCCATGAGGGAGAATATGCTGAAAGAAAAACACAGTGGAGGATTGGATAGACACTTCGGTCATGATAATACGTTCTCAAAATTGAATGGCTCATATTTTTGGCCAGGAATGAGGATAGATGTTAAGAAATTTGTGGACAGATGTAGGATTTGTCAGCACACAAAAGGAAAAAGTCAGAACACAGGGTTATACCAGCCATTACCCATACCAGAAAGGTTGTGGGATGCAGTAAGCATGGATTTCATATTGGGACTGCCAAGGACACAAAGAGGGTGTGATTCAATCTTTGTGGTAGTCGACAGATTTTCAAAGATGGCACATTTTATACCATGCCAGAAAACCAGCGATGCAACACATATTGCGAACCTGTTTTTCAAAGAAGTCGTCAGACTTCATGGCTTGCCAAGAAGTATAGTTTCAGATCGGAATACCAAATTCGTGGGACATTTATGGAGGAATTTATGGAAGAAGCTGGGGACAAGTTTGTCATTTAGCTCAGCGTATCATCCTCAAACAGATGGACAGACAAAACTTGTCAACCAGAGCTTGAGAGATTTGTTGAGGAGACTAGTGACTAAACACCACAGTCAGTGGGACCACATTCTGCCACAGGCAGAATTTGCTTATAATGATTCAATCAATAGAAGAAGAGGGAAGATTCCATTCCAAATTGTATATGGAATGCAGCCAAGGGGAGTTTCTGAATTGAAGGATGTGGAACAAGCTAAATTCAAAAGTGCTAGTGCAGAAGACTGTGCAGAAGCAATGAAGGAGCTTCACAACCAAATCAAGGAGCGATTGCAGAATTCAAACCAGGAATACAAGCACAGAGCAGATCAACACAGGCGAGAAATTCAATTTGAAGTTGGTGATCTAGTTCTTTCACACCTGAGGAAGGAAAGGTTGCCAAGGGGAACATATAACAAACTAAAGATGAAAAATATTGGACTGTGCAGGGTCATGAAGAAATTTGGGGCAAACGCATATGAGATTGAACTACCCGATGGGATCGAAATTTCACCGATGTTCAATATTGCATATTTGTATCCTTACAAAGCTGAAGAAGCAGGAGCAGAAGGTGAACATAAAGATGTCCAATGGAAAAAACAAATGCCTATAGTTGAAAAGCCACAGATGGAGAGCATAGTTGACAAGAGAGTTAGCAAGAAGACTAGGAAGAAAGAATATTTTGAATACTTGATCAAATGGAAGGGACATCCAGTTGAAGATGCCAGCTGGGAAGATGAAGCAGAAATTCAGAAGCATGGATAGACCGTGCAAGAACTCATGAACAGGAGTTCATGAAAATTTTCAAGTGAGGGAGTATGATACAGGAGCATCGTGCAAAGCCAAAAACATGCAACCAAGCCCAAGGAGTAGTTGGACGCGTGGAGGAAGAAAAGAGCACATTTTCATAAAGAACCGTTTTGAATTTTGAAACAAAGGCATAAGTGTAATAATAAAGAGGAACGTACTCGCATTTATACTTTGGAGATTGTAAACGGACTTGGGGAAATTCTCCCATCCGTCTTTTGTATTAAGGCATTTATGCATAGTTAATGAAAGTAGGTAGGTTTGAATGATAGATTAGACAACTTAGAAGAGAAGGAGGGAAAATGGATATAGACACCCTCATTCTTATATAACAAAAAAATTAAAAAAAAGAGAGAATTGTATCATTAGAACATGAGCAGAGAGTTGTAACAGGGAGTTGAGAGAAGAACCCATGTACACGAGTTTCGAATTAATATATGAAGCTTTGAATCAGATTTCATGGTGTTATAATGTTTTATGTTTATACATTGTGAATGGTATGCTTACAATTGTTTATTCTCTCTGTTATGCATTTGTTCTAATACTGTGTGTGTATGTATGATTTCATGTTGAATGTTTGAAGTCTAAGAGAGAAAGAGAATGAGTTTCAATTGTTTCTCATTTTGAGGGAGAGTTCCTACAAGGAGTGCATTGACGAAGGTTCAAAGTTCATCTCTGGAAGCTCAGGAGGGATACTGTTGTTCTCATTTCAACAGAAGTGCAAGTGAAGTGCAGAAGTCGTGCAAGGTGTGTGTAGACTAGTTGAAAGTTAGAACTTATCAACTAAGGGAACGATTCGAGGACTGCTATTGCAGAATGTGCACATAGTCGATAAATCAAATACTTAGAGGTATTTGAAGAAGTGCCGCAAGGAGTGCATGCAGGAACCTTTTGGAGGTTGAGTTTGTAAGTGGAAGCTCAGGAGGGATAACACCTTTGAAGACTTCAAAGGAAGACGGAGACCAACTACTTCAAAAGGAGATGAGGGTCGAAGTCATCCAGTAGAAGTAAAGTTTAGAAGCAAAGAAACATTTGTTCATTTCGCAGAAGCTGTCAAGGAGCAATGAGTAGTCAAATTTCTCTATGGAGGATTCACGAAGTAGCGAGGACTGTAGGATTTGGTGAAGCTGTGAAAATATTAAGTTCTAGATGAATCCACCCTTCAGGAGGTAGGAATCAACGTGGACCGTTGATCATGAACAATCTGAGTCGTCAAATCATTTTGGTATTTCGAGGTTCTGGATGACAAGAAGTTGAGTATAGAGGAACGAAAGTCCCGAAATCGTGAGTTGCGATAAGAATTGGTGTGAAGTTTCAGGATTTCAGCACTTTGGGAGATCGGGGTTTGAGAGGAGTCAATTTCAACTACTGGAGTTGCGAAGTGGCGAGAGCCGAGAGCTCGTGTGGATGTATGGTACATCCATCAAGTGGGGACTGCAAGGGTGACAGGTGGCATGTACTCGCACATTTAGGGGTCAACCCATAGTTTCCCTATCACACCTCAGGATTTCGCAAAGGAGGAGCACAAAGACTCTACACTCCAATTCGCGAGATTGCGAGTTGCGAGAGGTAATCAAAGAGAAGTCAACTATTGCGTCTCGAGGTTTCACAAAGGGAGAGTGCCAAGGTTCGATACTCCAACTCACGAGGTCGTGAAGTTGCCAGAAGTTCTAGTGTTTATCCCTAGCCGATGGTCACGCGTGGTAGGCACTGACAAAGAGGGAGATACACCCATATCATGATCTCGGGCATCGAAGGTTGGAAAAAGAAAAGTTGAGAGGTTTCGAATCATGAACTTCCGAGTCGTGAGAGACGTCTGTGTAAGGACCAGATCGTGGTCTTATAGAAGCAGAAGGCTCAACCTAGAGTAAATATACATAGGCGAGTTTTATGAAGGACCTGTGGATTCGTTGGACATTCCAGCAAGAAACAAAGGAGCCGCTTCGACTCAAAAGAGAATTTGGAACGATCATGTGAGCGGATTTCGGCCTGCAGGTTGAGGTCTGCGTCAATAACCGTTATAATGCATGATCCCTATTATCTCCAAACCATATCACATATTTGATATGAACCCTATATAAGCCTTATTATTTATAACCCATATGTCCCTTAACCTATAACCCCTAAGTCAAAGCCAATATATAGCCTAACCTCTATAACCCATGTTTATAACCCCTTATCCCATAATCCCTAACACACATAATCATTCTCTCCTTTAACAATGATCATGATATAACCCTTAACCCCTACTAAATTAAAACCCTAAGATCTTTATTACCCCAAACCCATCTATCCAACAATTTTTGTAACCCCTCACCTATATAAGCCATATAATTCCTAATGAGTATAACCATTATACCTCCTAATACGATAGCATTGCCAAACAAAATTTGTAACCCCTCACCTATATAATCCATATAACTCCTAATGATTATAATCATTATACCTCCTAATACCATAGCATCGTCAAACTGCTAACATTTATAAGATCCACAATACTCAATCCCTAACTATTGATATTATGGTAGCTGTAGGAGGTATTCACCTCACCCTTAACTACTACTACCTTAAAACCCTAAGATCTTTACTACCCCTAACCCCTTTATCCATTAGTTCTTGTAACCCCTAACCTATATAATCCCTATAACTCCTAACATT
>JZKD02S1707034.1:60523-72449 GCA_000966675.3 Picea glauca
TATATTTTAAAAATATCGAATGTTACATTAATTAAGGAGACACAATTATATGAAAAATTTTAATTTCAAAAAAGTAAATGGTAAAAAATGTTTTTAAGATTGAAAGACAAATGGAAAAATGACTAAAATTACTGTTGAAAAAAAATTAGAAAAATTAGAAAACATATGAAAATTAAGTATTTAAAAAAATAATGCGGATCGAAAATTTTAAAATATCAAAAAAACACCTAAAAAGGGAGGGGGGTGTTACTGGTTGTACTATTTTTAAAAATGGGGTAAAAATGTGACCCCCCAAAAACAAGAACTTTGTAGAGTTCTCGTTAAGTTGGTAACTATCTTTATTATATTACCTCAAGTTCAACACCACCGTGACTGTGCTGCACATGCTTGTCCAGGTCATCACGATCACTATCAATATCAATAGCTCTGTTGACATCAATGCATTTTTGTTTTCATGCTTCTTTGATAAAATTGCTTTACATGTGGTTTAACCATAATGCAAAAAAATATACAAAGCATTCAATATATAGTCAAGTAAAGAATGCAAGTATGGTGCCAAATGCAAGTTTGATCATCCAAAAGACAAAGGACGATCTCTAAAAATATTAATAGGAATTTGTATACAAAACTACCAAACAAGAAGAAATTATATCAATAGAGCCTCTTACCTCATATGAATCCGTCGAATTCTGCTCATTCCATGCAGAAACTATAGGCTTAATGGAGACAACCAACTGCAAAATTGTCTCTTTGAGACATTATATGCAACTCATTACATGTTGGTACCCTTCATTTTAGTTGACATGATATAGAGAGGCTCTTACTAGGATTCTAACAAATGTCTGTGGAATTTATGTTGATGAACTATATTTCCGCTCCGTCCTACTGTTAGATTTACTAGGATCTTCTGTTGCCTTATAAAATTGGCAATATCTTCTTCACTTGTTTCTCTATTACTGTTTTTCACCTAAAATACAATGTTAATTTCAACATATAACCAGTTCAATAAAAAATCTAAATAAATAACACAACGAAAATTGAACCAAAAATCCATACATTTATTGCAAATTTGGCCATTTTGGCATGCAACCCGCCTCAGCCAAATGTATATGCATCCCTCATATTATCTCTTTCTCTCTTGCCTCTGTTACTCTTTGTCAAATATTCTTCGGAACACATACTTTCTTTCAATGCCTCCCACTATTTGGGAGATAGAGTGGAGTCTAACTTCTCTTTTCCCTCCATGATTGTTTTTCTGCAATTGTATATAAAATTGTTAATCAAAAGTCTCATCTTTTGCTTGTAATATTTTCTAGATATTTTTTCACAAGTAGTCTAAAAAACATTTTCCATTTTTTGTATAACATTTTCCACATTTTGTGGATCTTTCTATACAAAACTTGATTTGCAAATATCCAAATGGGCTCTACATCATACACCAAACTCGGAGGCCCACCTTGAAGCATTTTCCCAATGGGCTCACCATTTCTCGATACCTCAACAAAGAATGGCTTCTTGCCTTCTAATTTTCTTTCTTTTGCATTCCTTTCTGTAGATATGTACAAATCTTGACTCAATATTTTCCTTTTGACAGAAGCAAACACATCTTCTAAACCACTACCAATATTTTTGGTTGATCTAGTACAAGTTCCAACAAAAGTTGTAGATGCAATAGGTATACTTTAAGGCCCACCAGATGCAAGTGGTCTCACTTCATGACTTTCATTAACTGGAATTGCATGCTCCTTGGCCGCATCAGGTGTGGCAATAGGTAGATCAATACTAGTCTCTGCATATTTCACTTCAAACACATCCTTTAATTTTGAATGAATCATCTGTAGACTTTGACGTGTTACTTTGCTTTGATCATGTTTTTCAACAATCTGTCTTAGACTTTGTACGAAGAGATCATCAGGTTGTACATCATCATGTTGTATATCAGGCTGCACATCATCACAACTATTCTTTTCATCAACTACATTTGTTGAATCACAAATGCGTTGGCTTCTACGAGTTGGCAACACTGTATCTTTGCTTTCCTTTTGTTTTTTCTCAGCATTTTATTTGCACTCTTTTTCTTGCCTATAAAACGAAAAAAAAATCATATTATGTCTTATATACATAAAGTTCTCGCCTATAAAATTTCATTAAACTCTATTAAACAAATAATGTACTACTTAGTGGATTTACAACTTGCCTGTTTGTAAAACCAAGAGACGATAAATATTCATTATTCTTGGTCACATGTTCTCTCTGAAAGCGCTCATATTTTGTCATTGTTTCAACATTATGATCACTATCATATAGTAATTACGCCTTAAAGTCCTTTTTCTCATTTCCTGAAGTCCAAATAAACAATAATGTATAAATCAACAACTTGAATTAGTAGAACAACAATGGAATATGAGTTTGAATCTCAGATTTTATTAGTGCATGTGCTAAAAAATTAAGTGGGCATGCGAAAGAACAAATGCGACTTAAAATCAACCCTTGAATTGTTGGTTATATATCTTGAAATCAATAATACATAAGTGTAATACAAATTCAGATTTTGTACTCAAATCAACAATGGTTAAACAATGAAAATACTCATAATTTAATTTGGTAATTGCTCCAAAATCCAAACATGTAGTAAGATAATCAAATGGATTTATGATTAGCCCTTAACAATAAGTGAAATGCACTTCAAATCAACAATGAACTAATCAGGTTGTGTATACAATGTACCAGTAGAAAAATGATGATTAGATTCAAAAATTTATGAGTAAAACAACAATGAATAAGCACACCTATATATACTCAAGATCTTTATTATAGTAAATCAACCATAAATCAACAGTAAATAAGTGAAATACAAATTCAGATTTTGTACTCAAATCAACAATGGTTAAACGATGACAATACTCAAAATTTAATTCACTTGCTCCAAAAGCCAAACATATAGTAGGATGAACAATGGGTTTATGATTATCCATTAACAATAAGTGAGATGCACTTCAAATGAGTAGTGAACATCTCAGGTTTTGTATACAATGTACCAACATAATAATGGTGATTAGATCCAGAAATTTATCAGTAAAACAACAACGAATAAGAACACCTATACTTAGATCTTAATTACATTCAATAATAAATTACACCATACATATAACCAAATTTTAGGTGACAAGCTAACAAGTTAAGGTGACAGACTAGTTAAGGTGACAAAACATCTTCATAATCATCTGCATTGCCACCAAGATCATAATCTTGATCACTCGTGTATGCATCTTCTTGATTTTCTTCTTCATCCTCATCCGTGACATGCAATACATTTTCTCTCCCAATCTCTTCGTTGGTAATCAAAGTCTCTTATTCAAACACTCTATCATCGTCTTCAACCACTTCTTTGAATGTTTCTTGTAAATTAACATATTTCCCATCAGACATTATATTGACAACTTTCATGAATTTTCATTTCGAATGAGACTGTTTCAATGACATACGACCATCCTGGGATTCTTACATCAACAATTATAAACAATTGTCTAATTTGAAGAGGGGAAACATACGAATCATCCATATTTGATAAAAATTGTTGTGTATTTGCGTGTACAAATCCATACTCATCAAGTTGTACTGCGGATGGTCGGATCCACTTACATTTTAATAATATAGGACTATTTTCACCAAAATCCACTTGAATAATTTCTTGGATGAATCCAACATAAAATTTCTTCTCATTTTTGTGAAGAAATTCAACACTAACAACACAATCACAATTTGTCTTTCCTTTGTCTTTTTCTTCCACTCTTAAATGACTACCATAGGCACACATTCCACTAAAATGCATAGCCCATAAATGTGGAGATTGTGAAAGATCACTTTCCTCTGTTGTTATATCTTGACTTTCTTCTTTTGTATCACCGACTGTATTAACAATCAATTCTTCAAATTTTGGAAAAGAATCACCTCCAATCAAATCATGATGTCTCATGTGCTTTTGAGGTCGATGTTGCATCCATGTTTTATTTTCTTCTTCATATTTTCTACATAGAATATTAACGTACACATAGTAATATTAATAATATAAATGTGTAAATGTGATTGAGTAAATAAATTGTTGTGTAATGTTTTTTTACTTACGCCACTTATCGAAAAAAGATGTGTTTTGAAGAACATTGGCATGTATCACACTTCTTTCTTGATGTGATAGCTTGAAATTGCCTTCTAATACTTCACCTACAACTCTCTCATCTTCTTCATCATCCCATACACGTTGATTGACATTTTTAAAATCCTTCATATATTATGTGCAAAATCCCATGGCTTCTTCCATTGACTATCCCTCAAACATGATGCCTTCCAGTTTTCCCTAGTACGAACAAATGTTTTCAAAACTTTCATTTATCATTCTATAGGATACATCCATCTCGATCTTACTTGGCCACAATGCTCTAGCTCATATTCTAGATGTATCAAAAGATGTATATAAATGTTAAAGATTGTTGGTGGAAATTCTTGTTCCAATACTAGAAAAAGGAATTCAATAATCTCCTCCCTCAAACTATCAAAGTTCGAAGGATCTAATACATGTAAACTCATTCTCTTTAACATTAGGCCCAACCTTATAATTTCCAATCTTGGCCCCTTTTCCAAACTTGATATATTTACCACAATAGGTAAAATATTCTCGATTATGACATGACAGTCATGGGCCTTGAGGCCTTTTAAGCTATTAATGTCATTTTGTCTTCTAATACTACTACTTACGTATCCAGTGGGAAAGAGAGTCTGACATCAACTGTAATAATTGCACACGTTTTTCCTTTGTCCAGACATAAGGAGCACTAGGTTTTCTATATTTTTCATCATCATATTTTTCAACCCAAATATTTCAATGAATCTTTAGTTATCGAAGGCCTTCATGTGATGAAATAGTATCAGAAGCACCAAAACGAGTTTATATAATAGTATAGGCTATATTTTTCTCAATATGGATAAAGTCAACAATATTCCTAATGGCTATATCCTTAAAGTATGGCAACTTATAGAATATGCACAACCGTTTTACATCGCTTTCATTACATGGATCATCTCTACTACCAACAATCCCATCATTTTCATAAATGACATTCTTTTTTATCCATTCTCAACAATGTAATCACCCGTTATTAGCAATGGTGCTTCACGATTCTTTTCTTGACCATTGAAACATGTTTTTTTTTACGATATGGATGATCCATTTTAAGGTAAGCATGATGTCCACAATAAATACACTTAAGAAAACTTCTCGAGTGTCTCACAAAATACTTAAAGTTGCAAGTAGAACATCCATGGTATCCATGAACAGTGAAACCAATCAATGTGCCATATGCAGGAAGATCATGAATCGTAAACAATAAGGAATCTCTTAAAGTGAATTTGATTGATTGACCATCCCTTGAGTATTTAATTACTTCAACTCCTTTCCACAATTCCATTAGATCATCATATAATGGATCTAAATAGGCATTGATTGTATATGAGGTCACACTTTTCTTTCCTGGTATAATCAATGATAGCATTAAGAAAAATGGTTTAGTTGCTAACCATAGAGGAAAGTTATAATTTATTTAAAACACTAGCCAAGTCAACCATTTAGTACTTTAATCTGAGAATGGGTTCACCACATCTAGAGCCAAACCCAACCTTATATTACAAGGATTTTGAGCAAAATCAGGCCATCCGTTATCAAATTCCATCCACGTCTTAGAATCATGCACATGTCATTGTTTTCCATTGGTGCTCTTATTCTAGGCATGCCATTTCATAATTTCAATAATGTCTTAGCACCTATACATTCAGAGTAATTGTGGGATTATCGAAAAGTGGTAAAGGACCTTTCTAGGAACCACAACTGATTTCAACCCTAGTCTAACATTCAGAGTAATTGTGGTTTTATTGAAAAGTGGTAAATGACCTTTCTAGGAACCACAATTGATTTCAACCCTAGTCTATACCTCACTTCTTGACATTTAAGATATTCACTCTCACTTGCAATATTATTGCGAAATAATACACAACCATTCACGCATGTGTGGATGTTTTCATACCCTAAGCCTATCTTAGTGATTTTATTTTTACATTGACTTCATTTTGTTGGAAATGTGGAGTCAGGTGGTAACAATGAACTTAATAATTCCAATAACTGATCTATACTCTCATTTTTCCAACCAAACACCACTTGCAAGTTAATAATTTGAAGGATTGTTGTCAAGCGAATTAACTTGCAATTAGCATACACAAGCTTCAAATCATCCTCCATCGACTTGGCCCAATCATCGTTTAGACCCTCATTCAACATTCTATCAACTTCAAACCCTTCATCTAACATTGATGCCTCTTCATCTATGTTTGGTGGCACTTCATCTATGTGTTTTTCCTCTTCATCTCTCACACTCTGCAATTCTATCATACATTCATAATAATTGTAATACCAAGGGCTTATACCACTATGCCCATATCTTATCATATGTCATAAAATCACATTTCTTTTTCTCACCTTTCCACCAAGAAAATCATTACATGGACATGGATATTTGTCCATGAGCTTCTCATCGACTACTCTCTCATGATATGCATGGTATTCATCCGTAGTCAACCTTCAACGTTGATCCATCTTTAATGTTCTGCATTCCACTATTAATTTAGTTTCCTATTTCAAGAAAAAAACAAAAATCAGAACACCTAGAGTCCATTACATCCCTACAACCACACCATTACTATTCAATCTCCCCCCCAAAGAAAAAAATACCTATTTGCGCATATCAAACTAAATCCTTGTTAACAATTGAATAACTCAAGAAAAATGGAAAACACGAATCCAAAGAGCTAAGGCAAGTGTTAGATTTAACATTGCCTAACCAAATCTTTTCCTAGATGCATTATCCTTCATTTTATTATTATCTATAGAACTATTTCAATAACTGGTATTGTAAGGTTATAATTTTAAATAAAAAAGGTCTCAAGTCTTTGCAGTTCATATATATATTAATCTTGAAATGTTTCAGTCAATTGCAGGAATTGCACCCAAAGAATTGTGAAAGACTAGAAAGAGGGTAGGATCCTCGTTATAAAGGTAAGGCCAGAGAGAAAGAAGGGAAGCCCAGCCTGGGATAATGGTTAAAATAGCTTGAATTTTCATACCTTATGCATTATGTAACAATTTTGGGGGAAGAAAATAAGGGTATTGATTTTTATACCTGGATGTATGCCTATATTACTACACCTATAATGTTCCTAAGTTATATGCATGTAGCTCCTAAAGAGGCTATCAATATGGAAGGGATACAGGGTGAGATGGTGGCTCAGATGTTGCTTCCACTTTGGCTTTAACTAATTATGTTTCTTCAAAGGCATATACAAATTATGCAATGGTACAAATCCTTTCATCATATTTTATCCCTCCCTCGGGCACACAAAAATACCCTCCTTCAGGAACAAAGGTATTTAAGACATTCACTGGACCTAGAAATTAGAATATGAGCACTTGTGGAGAGATTAATAGAGCTAATGCAGTTGAATGAATCCATATTTTTAGCAGATTTTCACCAATATTGACTACGACAGGGGTGGGGGTAGAAATGAAAGGGTCCCTAGTGGTAATCTTGGACAATATTGATGCAGTCACTCAGCTGTGGAGGAACTCTTCTCTCAGTCACAGGGCTAGAACGAAAAAACGAACAACCCACATTACACTAAGACACAGTCTCAAAATAAGCGTACTGTCCATGATCAGGAAAAACAATGCCCTTTATTCTTCAAACAAGTGAATGGCACGAATGATACGGATTTTATGAGTAGAACGAAATGAATACAGATTATTATCAAAATACGATTAACAAAGATTAACAGATATACAATGAAACTGGTTTCTATTCAATCAGGAAATAAGCTGAAACTATAAAATGCAACGAAAAACAAGCTTGCTAGAATGGTGGTGGCTTATCTCTGAGAAGAGATGTGACAACTGTGCTCATTCACCATAAGAGGATTACAATGAGGCTCTCAAGGACTTTTTACAATAAACAGGAATGTCAAAAACCTAACCCTAGGAGATGAAGCACCAAAATTCATGTGGGCCCCATTTGGGTAAGTTAGTACATCAACTTCGTGGGGTCGTAACTTTTGAATACGATATCCGTTTTAGGTGCACAATAGCCCGTTGGAAAGGTCTATTTGAGGAATACACATGTTTCATGTGGAGAATCCTCTAGATATTGATTGTGTTGAGCCCTAAAAATGTTGTTTAGGGCCTCAAAATGACCCCAGAAGTCAGGGACCCGAAAATTAGGAAAAAAACACCGAACTGGAAAACTGCCAAAATGAGCTAGTTGAAATAGGTGGGAGGCCACCGACATCCATATGGATCAATCCTCCCCCCTTAGGAAGCAATGGTATCCATTGCGTTGAGTGCCCCCATTAGATGAAGAAATTTCTACTGAATTTGGCCCCGGTGAGCTACTTGACTTGGTGCAGGAGTTGCCCTGCTTTGACAACTTGATAAAGATGGATCCTTTGCTGGCAAGTTCCCTTGACCTATTTGTCCACAATATGATCATTGGATTCTTGTTGTATGCAGTTGGGGTTGGTCTCTATTGGTGTCAACTGTTATGATATGTCTGAGGTGTCCAATAATGGTGGGAAATAAGGTCAAAGGAGATCCACGTTGAACACTGGGTGCATGCCAAGGAAAGGAGGAATGATGGTGATGGTGTACAACCCATAACAGAGTGGGAGAAGCTTCTGATGGGGTCCAGTAAGACGTTTTTTCTTCAAATGAAACCAAACTTTGTTTCCCACCTGAAACTTATGTGGCACCCAGTGTTGATCATGGCGTTGCTTGTACTTTTCATTGGACTTCTGTGGGATATCCTGAACCTGTTGACAGATGTGCTGGATCCGATCAATAAACTAGGTGGCTTTGTCAACTTTAGTTGGAGTAGGAGATGAGTCAGCCAAGGTGACTGCAAGGGGTAGTGCAACATCTATGAGACCCAATGGTTGGAATCCCAACCCCACTTGAAAGGGGTTGTGGCCAGTTGAGCTATGCAAGGCTCGATTGTAGCTATGATGGACATAGGGAAGAATCTCATCCCATGTGTGGGGGTGCTTGGAATGATACATGTGCATGATATGCATGATCATTCAATTTACGACTTCGGTTTGGCCATCTGTATGGGGGTGGAAGGTTGTGGATTTGTTGAGCTTGGTGTCCAACAGTGACCAGAGGCTCGACTAGAATGTTCTGAGAAATCGACTCTCCCGATTTGAGACAATGGTTTGTGGGATTCCAAAATGTACCCAGACTCGTTCAAAGAAGAGCTTGGCAGTGGCCTTTATGCTCTTCTTGCAGACAACCATAATTGCCATCTTAGAAAAGCGATCAACAACCACAAAAACATAGTCA
Organism: Picea glauca; assembly: GCA_000966675.3. Classification (NCBI taxonomy): domain Eukaryota; kingdom Viridiplantae; phylum Streptophyta; class Pinopsida; order Pinales; family Pinaceae; genus Picea; species Picea glauca. The sequence goes on from JZKD02S1707034.1 coordinate 69,954, forward strand.
TTTCCCCGTTTGGTGGATGGGAGGCACGACATGTAGTCCATGGAGATGGATTACCATGGCTTGTCGGGAGTAGGAAGAGGGGTGTACAAACCCTGTTTCTTATTGGCTGGTTTGGCAGTAACGCAAACAGTGCATGACCTGATATACTTGCTGACCTCTTGTCGAAGTTTTGGCCAGTAGAAATGTTTATGTAGCATTGCCGCTATCTTTTTGACACCGAAGTGTCCTGCCACCCCACTGTAGTGGGATTCCTAGATCATCTTCGCTCACTCGCTTGATGGAACACAAATATGGCCCAGACGACACAACAACCCACCTTAAAAAGGAATTTAACAACAACTGCATTTGCACCCAACATTTGGTAGGTGGTGGTGAAGTCCAGGTCTGCCTCATAGAGTTGGGGCCATCTAGAGGTCTCATGGCCACAAGATTCTATCACCGTGGTGAGTGTCGTGACTAGCGGTTTGCTGAGGCAATCAACGACGCAGTTGGTGCTTCCTTTTTTATACTTGATGTTGAGGTGGAATTGCTGCAAGTATGTGGACCACTTCTGATGGAGGTCATTCTGCAATTTTCCTTGTGTTTACATGAACTGTAGTAGCTTATGGTCAGTGTGTATGAGTGTCTCCTTCCCAAGAATGTAATGTCTCCATTGGCAACAGGCTTGCATAATAGAGTACATTTCTTTGTCGTAAGTAGGGTACTTACAGACAACATCTGATAGTGTCTCACTATGATAGACCACGAGGTGGCTGTGATGAGTGAGAACGACGCCCATAACATAGTCTGAAGCATTTGTCTCGATCTCAAAGGGATGTTGCAGATCACGTAGTGAAAGTACTGGAGATGAGCACAAGCGCTACTTCAAATCATCGAACTCTTGTTTTTGGGACCGACCCCACACAAATTTTGCCTTACCACCACCCCTGGTTACTTGGTTGAGGGCCCATGCAATATGGGAGAATCCCAACACGAACCTGCGGTAGAAATTGGCAAGGCCCAAGAAGCTCCGAAGCTCAGTGAGTGTGGTTGGGGCTGGTCAGTCACATATGACTTGGATCTTGGCTGGATCCACATGTGCACCATGCTGATCAACGATGTAGCCCAGGTAATGGATGTTGTCCATGTCGAAGGAGCATTTTTCCAAGTTGGTGTATAGCTTGTGCTGCCGTAGGGTGTGCAAAACCTGTTGAATATGCTGCAAATGTTCTTCCCAAGTCTTGCTGTAAATGAGAATGTTATCTAGATACACCACTACAAAAGTATTGGTGAATGGTCACAGGATATCGTCCAACATCTTCATGAAAGTGGTTGGAGCATTTGTCAAGCGAAAGGGCATGACCAACCATTCAAAATTACCTTCCTTTGACTTGAAGGCGGTCTTCCATACATATGTTTGTTTTATCGGGCCCTGGTGGTAGACAAAATTCAGATCAATCTTACTAAAGTATTTGGCCCCCGTGAGATGATCAAGGAGGTCGTCGATTCAGGGAATCGGGTACCGGTTTTTTACTTTGATTTTTTCCAGGGCCCGGTAATCAATGCAGAGTCGTCGGGTTCCATATTTCTTCTGTACCAACATGATTAGGCTCTCACAAAGTGATGAGTTGGGACAGATGTGGCCCTTGTGGAGTAGTTCTTGGATCTGCTTCTTGATCTCCTCATTTTCTAACAGAGAGCGGTGGTAGACTATCCCATTGGGAAGCGGTGCAACGGGGGTTGGATAGATGGGGTTCTTAACATGACAGTGCAAAGGTACCCTGATAGGTGAGGAGAAGATATCCGAGTATGCTTCCATGACCTTATCCACTTGCTTCTGCTATGTGGAGAGGTCGGCCACAGAGACCCTGGATGTGGTTGAGATCTTTCGCTCATTCTGAGAGAGAATCACGAAGAAGAAAAACTTCCATGTCTGAGAGATGACCTTCTTGCATTGATTGACAGATATCAAGGAAATATCACTAGGTGGGACTGCCTCCACTATCTTGTACAATTTCTTGTTCAAAGTAATAATAACATTGCGAGGCCTAGACTCATATACAACATGGCGTTTCCAGAAATATGGTTGGCCCAAAAGAACATTACAAACTTCGAGAGGGAAAACAACACACAATACCTCGTCTTTGAAGGGCTTGATGCTGTATGACAGACGACATTGTTGGTTGACACAGATGTCGCTTCCTTGGCGGAGCCATCTGATGGTGTAGGGCTGCGGATGTGGCGTTGTCAGCAGAGCGAGTCGCTTGAAAACCTATGCTGAGATGAGGTTCTTTTGGCTACCGATATCAATGATGAAGTGCAATGGGGTACCCTTCACCCACATCTATGAATGAAAAAGGTGCTCGCCTTCCTCTGGCTCGTCTGGTTCATCGGGCTAGAGCTTGGTGGTAGCAACAGTAGCACTGGGTTCTGCATCAATGATCCATCTCCCCCTTTCTGGTTCTGACTCAAAGTCAGAACCCACATCTGATTCAGAGGCTTTCACCTCAGCCACCA
>JZKD02S1707045.1:22046-33300 GCA_000966675.3 Picea glauca
TATACTTCTTTAAAATATTCATCAATGGCATATTGTTCCACATAGCTATCATGAGATAAAGAAGTATTCTTCAAAATAATAGAAGCAGTAATAGGAGGTCTAGAAAGAATATCAACTACCTTGTTACTTGTACCCTTTTTGTACTTGATTTGCTATAGAAAACCCATCCATCTGTAGTGTCGAGATTGTTGTAGTTTGGTTTGTGCTTAGAGATACTATAAGGGTTGGTGATCTATATGTATGATTGTTTCCTTCCTTAACAAGTAGTGCTTCCATTTCTTTACACTTTGAACTAATGCATACAACTCTTTATCATATGTAGGATAGTTAACAACAACTTGGTTAAAAGTTTCAGAGTGGTAACAAATAGGCTTACGATATTGCATCAATACTACACCCATGGCATATTTGATGGCATCGATCTCGATCTCAAAGGGCTGTTGAAGATTTGACAGTGCTAATACTGGTGCGGTATTGATCTTCTCCTTCAAAGTGTCAAAATATTTTTGTTGCTTTCCTTCCCACTGAAAAGTGTTCTTCACACTGGTTAAGGCATGCAAAGGAGCTTCTATAAAGGAGAAGTTTGAAATGAACCTCCTCCAATACTGGATTTGTAATACCCCAAGGACGTACCATAGTTATATTATGTATTGTAATAATGTTTATAGGCTGGTGAGCCAAGTGTATATAAGCTGGTGGGCTTATGTGTTATTTAGGCCGGGGAGCGTAGGTGTTAAAGGCCAGGAGCCTAATTTTTGTATATGTAATTATGCAAATCATTAATAAAATATAAACATCGTTGCATGCTGACCGACCATGAAGAAAGAGTGATGGGGGACTAAGCTTCCACAAGTCTGAGTAAGGGAGAGGGAGCTGAAAGGTTGGAAGAGGGGCTAAGCTTGAGGTCTTAATTCCTTGAATAATAATTTATTATTATTCCAAAGTGGTGTGAAAGGTATATTTTTATCCTAAGTTCCTGGAAAAGGGAACACATACTTGACGGAGTGCATGCAACTTAACGAGCGACATGTGTCGGCCCAAGCACATGAAATTTAACCCAAGAATTAAGATGTGATGGGGGTTCGTCTCCATTCTTTCATCCACTGTCTGAACCGTGTTTCCTCTACGTTTGATCTTTGCATACCCTCACACAACACTGAAACCAGAAAACCGTGATGTTTTCCTGAGAAGCTAATGCATCCTCCATCTGAACCATTTGCGTTTGCGTTCAAACTCCCATTTTCCATCCTCCGTCTGAGATCACGGGTGTCCATCGCCGACCTCTATAATTTCCTTGTCACGCACTCGAAAACTAGTGGAAAGTCTGTGGACCGTCTTGTGCCTTCTCTGGAACCTGATGCACCTGGGTAGTCTCCCGAGTGTACCGCATATTAGCATCTGATTGTTACCGTTTTGGGAGTCCCTTCTCATTTTCCCAGTTTTCTGTGGTGGTCACGTAGTCCCTTGGCTGAGCGTGAATTGTTGTTGTCATATGTTCCTTGTTGAACCTTATTGTTTTCCTCCTTGTGCTGGAACGGAGTTGAAGAAGCAGGTTGTCAGGTTTGTGTGCAACACTCTCTCCAGGTGAGAGAGGTGGTTGTGGTTGAAGAAGCAGGTTGTCAGGCCTGTGAGTGACTCTCTCCAGGTGAGAGAGGTGGTTGTGGTTGAAGAAGCAGGTTATCAGGCCTGTGAGCGACTCTCTCCAGGTGAGAGAGTGTGCAAAGAAAGTGAGAACTACTGGAAGAGGTATTGTAGCTGCCACATAGCTCGAAGAATTTTGGTCCGGCCTATTGCTAAAGTCCAAGGCAAGGAGGTTCAACAGCTGAAGGATTTTCCTAGTGACAGTGAAGGTGTATAATCCTGGGGTGGGATAGGCATGTGGGGAATGAGAGTATGTGATCAGTGGGCATAAGTGGCTCTTGGGAGAGAATCCATCATCATAAACTGTGTGTCTTCCTGTTGACCTTGCCTATCCTAGGATTCCCTTGCTCGGTGGAGCTTAGTCCCAGCTCGGGGGTGACCTACTACTAACATTAATGAGAAACACTGTCTAAGGCTAGGAGGTCCGTGGAATGTCTGCACACAGTTGGTGGAGTCAATCCAGTTTCAAAGATAAGTATCATTATGTGTTTAATTCCAATTAAAATGCATGTCTGCGATGCTTGTATATTTTCATGTATTCCACTGCATGTATGAATTGTTGTTAATTCTATTTAAGTTTGTATGATGGCAATAACTCTAGGTTAAATGTGTTAATTTGATTTAATGCATATTATATATATGTATGAGATTGTTTCGTGTAGTGGCATTGCTCGACAATGGGTTTGATGTCCGGGGATGTTACAATATGGTATCAAAGGTATGGTTTCAATGCTGATCCTGGATGGGCTGGATAAGTGGTTTTTGGACCCAAGGTTTCAAGTGGAAATGGTGTTTGGAGGAACGAATTTCAAACTTTAGAATGTTTTTGAGTGCCAAGGGGTTACTTGGCCGTGTTACAAATCTTAGGAGGGGTTGCGGTAGAATAAAACCACAGTCGGCGTGGTATTTGACCACGGAGAGAGAGATCTAAACACTTGGGGTGTTGGGGCCGTAAGATCTTTTTGGGAAAAAAGAAATTCCTTTACGACCGTCAGATCCAGAAAAAAGTGCAGGAGGGTTATCCTCGAAGCCTTTCAAAGTTCAAAAATCAAGAGAAGTGTAATGTGCTGAGGCATAAACTTCCGAAGGAGATATACGTCATATATCATAGGAAAAGAGCCTGATCGTTAGATCCATGTCCAGGAAGGCAAAGGAAAATCACTTTAGAGGATTTCTAGTGTGGACTGTGACAAAATCCTGAAGTCCCAAAGTAGATCGCAATTGTCCGTTGCGAAGGACACATGTCAAGAGATCATGTACTTCGGGTGGAAGTACTTCGTGAGGAGGCAAGTGTTGTGAGTTTGAAACTCCCGAAGTTTGAAGCTCCGAAGCCCGAAGTTTTGAAGTGAAAGGGTAGACGTGATGGGACTGGATGATGTCTCCTGGGGTGACGTGGAACTTTCTAGGCATACCACGTGCCATCGCCTTAGTTGGTGATGGTTGTACTATGTGGGCCCAGGGGATAGAGAAGTCAAAAGTTCGTAATTCAGAAGATCGAAAGGGAAGAAAGCGGGAAATATTCCAGAAATCAAAGTCTCGAAGTCCCAAAACTCAAACACCTAAGGTTCCATAGTGAGTGTTAGTCGTTGGATGTTGGGTAGATGTGGACTATTGATCCACTCTACTTGGTGAGTTCGGTAACTCGGAACTCCAAGAGATTGTTGTGTTGTGATTTAAAAATTTATGAGGCCGAAGGCTCGAGTAAGTGCTTATTTATCTAGTGCTTGGTCATGACACATGGTCACATGGGTTGGGGGACTAAGAGAATGGGGCTAGTGCCCAAAAAATTAGCAGATCAGAGCTTCGAAAGAAGAAATCTGCGGGGATTCTTGATTGAACGAGAATCACAGAGAATGAAAACTGAACGTTTTCTTGAATCAAATTTATTTATGAATGTTGATGGATTTGTTAATAAATGATGGCGTGACAAATTCCAGTTTTCTACACATTGTGTTTGCAGAAGTTTAATGAGTGACATAACCAAATAGAGTTTCCACCGAGTGCAAAGAAATGGAGGAGGTACATAATGATTCCATTTCAAAGAATGAAGCTAAAGGGATGGATTTTCATTTAAGAGTTGAAGGGTTGAACTCCAATAGGCATGGAGAAGAGATAGATAAAGAAGGGCATATGATGAAAATCATTGAAAGATTGCAGAAAGATGCCCAAACTCACCGAGCAGGTAGCAGAAAGATCATGAAAGCTAAGGAACAACAGGGAGAATTCAACTTAAATTTGATGAAGAGTCTGGAGATAATAGAAAATAAGTTGGACAAGGAGAGAGACTCAAGAAAAACATGGAGTCACTAGACTTCTGAGAGAAGAAGATCAAGGAGTGTCGATAGACACCATAATCACTCCCAAGGTTACTCCAAGAGGAGGGCACACAGTAGTTCAAGCCCATCTCCTACTAGAAAGAACATGATATCTGGAGTGGATGAAATGAAGGGAGAAATGAACAAGATTAAGCATCCTACGTTTGATGGAGAACATAAGAAGGAGGAATATGCCAAAAGATGCTTTCTTGGCATGAGGAAATATTTCCAACTACATAACTATTCCTCTCATGTCGAAGGAAGAATTGCAATGTATCAACTGAAAGGAAAAGCATCCATGTGGTGGAATCAGCTTGTGCAGGTGCGACACATTAGAGAGAAAGATATCACTTGGAAATAATTCAAGAGGTATTTCAAGAAGAAATACTTCACTAAAAGATACTACGACAGAAAGATGAAAGAGTTCTTTGAACTCAAGCTGGGCAACATGACCATTGATGAGTTTGAACGAAGGTTTTTTGAATTACTGAAGTATGTTCCATTCATCAAGTATAAGACTGTAAAGATTCAAAGGTATCTATAGACTGCCACCTTCCATTGGGGACAAGATTCAGTATGATGACCCTAAGACTATGGAAGAAACTATAAGAAGAGAAAAATGCTTATATGAGCAACAAAGAGAGAATCCTACTTTCCGGAAGGCTTGGGAAGACAAGAAGAAATTCAAGATGGATCAGAGGAAGAAGGGAACTAATCCACCCTATTTTAGAAACAGTCCTCAAGAATAAACATCTTTTAGAGAGCCTAGGAAGGCTAAAGTGGGTGGGAAAATGCCATGACCACCACCTATGGAATGTTGGGGTTGTAAAGGAAACCATAGGTACAAAGATTGCCCCCAAATAAATGACAAAGTGAGATTTGTCCACAATGTTTAGCAGGCGGAAACAATGGAGGACATGGGTAGTAGAATACCCAAGATCTACATAGCCCTGGACAACAAGCAAGAAAAATATCAATCGCACATGATTAAAGTGGAAGGTATGATTAACAACCAACCATTTACTATTTTAATTGATTCAGGGGCTAGCCATAGTTATATAGATCCTAGAGTGGTGGAAAGTTTGCAATTGTCAAGAAGAAAACATGAAAAGTCTTGGTTAGTGCAACTGGCAACAGGAACCAAGAGGAAAGTCACTGAGTTAGTTAAGTCCTGTCCTGTGGACATGAATGGACTGAGCATAAAGGTTGAATTGAACATTCTGCCTTTAGGTTATTATGAATGTCTAATTGGGATGGATTGGTTGGACCAACACCATTCCATCTTGGACTATCATAATAAGGCATTCACTTTCTTGGATGAGGAAGGAAATCGGAAAAAAGTCCAAATAATTCCTAGAGCTATTGTTGTCAGAGAAATCTCAGCAATGCAGCTGAAGAAGTGCTACATAAAAGGTTGCCAATTATTTGCAACCCATGTGGAGGAAGCATCTAAGGATGAGGTCTCAAATATTGGAGATCATGCGGTCCTAAAGGATTTTGAGGATATATTTCAGGAGGTACCCGGACTACCTCCGAAAAGAGATATTGACTTCTTTGTAAACTTGATTCCTGGAGCATCTCCAGTGTTGAAATCTCCTTACAGAATGAGTACACTGGAGATGAAAGAACTGCAATTGTAGCTTGAAGAGCTTCTGAAGAAGGGGTATATACGCCCAAGTGTGTCACCTTGGGGTGCCCCAGTCCTGTTCATGAAGAAGAAGGATGGGACGTTGATATTATGTATCGATTTCAGACAAATGAACAAAGTGACTGTAAAGAACAAGTATCCTCTGTCGATGATTGATGACCTCTTCGATCAGTTGAAGGATGTGAAGATATTTTTGAAGATAGATCTCAGGTCAGGATATCACCAGGTAAGGATAAAGGAAGAAGACATCAACAAGACTTCCTTTAGAACAAGGTATGCTCATTACGAGTTCACAGTGGTGTCGTTTGGGTTGTCGAACACACCCATTGTTTTTATGTGCCTGATGAATGGTGTATTCAGGGACTATCTAGACAAGTTTGTCATAATCTTCCTGGATGACATTCTAGTGTATTCCAAGTCGGAGGAAGAGCATGAACAACATCTAAGGATGGTGTTGCAGGTTCTAAGAGAGAACCAACTATATGCCAAGTTGACCAAGTGCTCATTTTATCAGGAGCAGATCCATTACTTGGGGCATATTATTTCAAAGGATGGGATAGTTGTAGATCCTGAAAATATTGAGGCCATCAGAGAATGGTCAGCGCCAAAGAATGTGATGGAAGTTAGATCCTTTATGGGTCTAGTTGGTTATTACATAAGGTTTATCGTAGGGTTTTCGAGGATAGCTCACCCTATCACTTGCTTGCAAAGGAAGGAGAAGAAATTTCAGTGGACAGAGGAATGTGAGAGAAGCTTCCAGTGATTGAAGCAGTTGTTAACCAGTGCTCCAATCCTGAGGATTTCATATCCGAATGAAGACTTTGTAGTGTGCATAGATGCATGCAAAGAAGGACTGGGAGGATTCCTCAGTCGGAATGGAATCATAATTTGTTATGAATCTAGAAAGTTGAAAGAGCACAAAAGGAACTATGCAACTCATGATTTGGAGTTGGTAGCAATAGTACACGCTCTAAAGAAATTGAGGCATTACCTCATGGGAAGGAGGTTCGAACCGAGGAAAAACCATAATGGTTTGAAGTATTTGTTTGATCAACCAACCTTGAATGCTAGGCAGAGTAGGTGGCTTGATTTTCTTTGTGAGTGTGACTTTGATATCAAGCATATCAAAGGAAAGGAAAACAAAGTGGCTGATGCACTCAACATGAGAGTGCATGAATTTCATGCTACAACCATTAACATGTACCAAAATGATATTAAAGGCAGAATTTTGGTGGCTGCAAATGCAGATTTCCAGTACAGGGATTTGGTAGCAATGCTACAACAAGGTAAGATTCCACAGAAAGTGGAAAATTATAAATGGGAAACCGATGGAACACTTCTGTACAAGAACAAAATTTATGTACCTAATGTCCAAGACTTGAAACTTATGATTTTGAATGAAATGCATAATGTTCCTTATGTTGGGAACCCTGGATATCAGAAAACTATGGCAGCAGCCAAGAGCCATTACTTTTGGCCAAGTATGAAGAAAGAGATTGCAGAATATATCGCCAGATGTATGGAGTGCCAGAAGTTTAAAGCTGAGCACAGGCACCCAACAGGGTTGTTGCAACCTTTACCCATTCCTGAGTGGAAGTGGGAGGTAGTGACAATGGATTTCATCACAGGATTGCCCAGAACAAGAAAGCAACATGATTCAATCATGGTGGTGGTGGACAAGCTTATGAAAGATTCCCATTTTATTCCATTGAAGACTACTCACAAGGTAGCTAACGTTGTTGATATTTTTATGAGGGAAATAACATGATTGCATGGTATTCCCAAGACAATTGTGTCTGACAGGGACCCAAAATTTACCTCAAAGTTCTGGAAGGGGTTGATTAAAGGATTCAGAATGAATCTGAACTTCATCACTGCTTATCATCCTGAGTTTGATGGACAGACAGAGAGGGTGAATAGAGTAATAGAAGACATGCTAAGGATGTATGTGATGGACAAACCATCTAAATGGGAAGACTACCTACACTTGGTAGAATTTGCCTACAACAATGGGTATCAAACATTGTTGAAGATGAGCTCATTTGAATCACTTTATGGTAGAAAGTGAAATACTCTAGTAAGATGGAATAATCCAACTGATAGGGCAGTAATTGGGCCATAGTTTCTCAAGGAAATGGAGGAACAAATGCTAAAAATTAAGCATAATTTGAAAGCTACCAAAGATAGACAAAAACGTTATTTTGATAAGAACAAAAACCATAGAGAGTTTAAAGTGGGTGACCATGTTTTCCTGAAAGTAAAAGCCAATAAAAGTTCCATGAAGATGGGAAGCTCTTCCAAGTTGGTAGCCAGATTTTGTGGGCCATTTGAAATCCTAGAAAGGATTGGGCCATTTGCATATATGCTTGCATTACCTGCATCCATGACTGCACATAATGTGTTTCATGTTTCATTGATTAATAAATATATACCTGATATTAATCATGTTATCGATTGGAATGTGATTGAGGTGGACCAAGAAGGTGTCTTGCAAGTGCATCCTATGCGCATATTGGACCAGAAAAGCAAAAAGATATTGAATCGATCCATAGGGATTGTAAAGGTCCAGTGGACCTAGTACGATCCTGAGGATGTGAAATGGGAGCATGAGGATGATATGCGGGTAGAATACACACATCTTTTTGAAGATTTTGAAAATCTCGTTGATGTTGTGTAAAAGTTGCACTGAGGACAGTGCAAAAATAAGGGGAGGGGATTGTAATACCCCAAGGATGTGCCTCAATTATATTATGTATTGTAATCATGTTTATAGGCTAGTGAGCTAAGTGTATATAAGCTGGTGGGCTTATGTGTTATTTAGGCCAGAGAGCCTAGGTGTTAAAGGCCAGGAGCCTGATTTTTGTATATGTAATTATGCAGATCATTAATAAAATATAAACATCGTTGCATGCTGACCAACCATGAAGAAAGAGTGATGGGGGGCTAAGCTTCCACAAGGCTAGGTAAGGGAGAGGGGGCTGAAAGGTTGGAAGAGGGGATAATCTTGAGGGCTTAAGTCCTTGAATAATAATTTATTATTATTCCAAAGTGGTGTGAAAGGTATATTTTTATCCTAAGTTCCTGGAAAAGGGAACACATACTTGATGGAGTGCATGCAAATTCATGGGTGACATGTGTCAGCCCAAACACATGCAATTTAACTCCATTCTTGCATCCACTGTCTGAACCATGTTGCCTCTGCGTCTGATCTCTGCATACCCTCACGCAACACTGAAACAAGAAAATCGTGATGTTTTCCAGAGAAGTTGACACATCCTCTGTCTCAACCATTTGCGTCTGCGTTCGACCTCCCATTTTCCATCCTCTGTCTGAGCTCACAGGTGTCCATTGTCGACCTCTATAATTTCCTTGTCGCGCACCCGAAAACCAGTGGAAAATTCATGGACCATCCTATTCCTTTTGTGGAACCCGACACACCTGGGTAGTTGCCTGAGTGTGTTGCGTCTTAGTGTCTGATTGTTACTATTTTGGGAGTCCCTACCTGTTTTCCCAGTTTTCTATGGTGGTCATGCAGTCCCTTGGCTGAGCATGAATTGTTGTCATCCTTTGTTCCTTGTTGATCCTTATTGTTGTCCTCCTTGTGTTGCAATGGAGCTGAAGAAGCAGGTTGCCAAGCCTGTGTGCAACACTCTCTCTAGGTGAGAGAGGTGGTTGTGGTTGAAGAAGCAGGTTGTTAGGCTTGTGAGCGACTCTCTCCAAGTGAGAGAGTGCACAGAGGAAGTTAGAACTCCTGGAAGGGGTCCTGTAGCTTCCACAGAGCTCGGAGAATTCCAGCTCGACCTGTTGCTGAAGCCCAAGGCAAGGGAGGTTTAGTAGCTGAAGGATTGTCATAGTGACAGTGAAGGTGTATACTCCTGGGGTGGGACAAGCATGTGGGGAATGAGAGTCTGTGACCAGTGGGCATAAGTGGCTCCTGGGAGAGAATCCATCCTCATAAACTGTGTGTCTTCCTGTTGACCTTGCCTAGCCTAGGATTCCCTTGCCCGGTGGAGCTTAGTCCCAGCTCGGGGGTGACCTACTGCTAAGAGTGATGAGCAACATGTTCTAAGGCTGGGAGGTTCGTGGAAGGTCTACACGCAGTTGGTGGAGTCACTCCAGTTTCAAAGATAAGTATCATTATGTGTTTAATTTCAATTAAAATGCATGTCTGTGATGCTTGTATGTTTTCATGTATTCTGCTGCATGTATGAATTGTTGTTAATTCTATTTAAGTCTTAGGGGAAAACACAAACCAATTTGAATCTGATGAATCAAAACTACTAGTTTACCCAAATCGGGGATACCTATAAGCAACAATAGATTAACCAGTAACCGGATATGGCAGTAACTCTAGGTTAAATGTGTTAATTTGATTTAATGCATATTATATATATGTATGAGATTGTTCTGCGTAGTGGCGTTGCCCAACAATGGGGTTGATGGTCGGGGACGTTACAGTATTGCACCTAAGAAGCTCCGTACCTCGGTTACACTTTTTGGCTTAGGCCAATTTACAATTACATTAATCTTGAAGGGATCAATTTTTAATTGTTCTCCTCCTACAATATGACCTAAGTATACAAGCGCAGTCTTTCCAAATTCACATTTAGACAATTTTACATACAAATTTTCCCTTTGCAAAGTATCCAATACTTTATTTACATGCCTCACATGTTCATCCCATGTCCTGCTAAAAATAAGAATGTCATCTAAATATACAATCACAAAATCATCTAGGAAAGGCCTGAATACATCATTCATCACACAAATGAAAGTTTTAGGAGCATTGCAAATCCCAAACATCATAACTAACCACTCAAACAATCCCTGTTTGGTTTTAAAGGAATTCTTCCATGCATCCTGTTTTGCAACCCTAATCTAATGGTATCCACTGTGCAAATACAACATAGTGAAATAAACAACATTCTTTAATTGATCAAGTAAATCATCTATATGAGGAAGAGGGTGTTGATTTTTCACCGTGATTTTATTTAAGGCCCAATAATCGACACACATTCGCCATGTGCCATCTTTATTTGGCACCATCGCGATCGAAGAACCACAAGGAGATGAACTGGGCATGATGATCCCTTGATCCAATAAGCCCTGTACTTGCTTCTTGATCTATGTCATCTCCACAACTGACATCTTGTACATGCCCACATTAGGAAGAGGAGAATCCTGCTGAAGATGTATCTCATGTTGGATTTCCCTCTTAGGGGGTAATCCATCTGGTTCTTGGAAAATATCATCATACTTAGAAACAATATCAATTAATTATTTCTTATGAGAAGGATCATATCCTTGGAAAGCATCGGATGTTCCAACATATTTCTCTCTTATGACCATGAGTACATATCTCTTATTAGTGTTTATGAGTATCTTCATTTGTCCTGCACTAACAAGTGTTGTGTTTACCCTCATGCTATGAGATCTAACAATATAGTCCACTCCCCCCTTAGTAAGGTGGTATTTGTTCTCATGAAGGAAAAATACTACTTTTATATCATAAAGATAAGAACTTCCCAACACTATGCCATGTATATCAAGTGATACAACATCCAAATCCACTTCATCAATCAACTTTGAAGCAATAACAAATCTGACCCTACATTTTTTGGTGACATTAAGTTTTTCTTTATCACATACC
>JZKD02S1707045.1:85001-108073 GCA_000966675.3 Picea glauca
AGAACAGATTGCTGATATTTTTACTAAACCATTAGCAGCAACCCCTTTTGGATATCTTCGTCAAAAGTTGGGGGTTATAATTTGTTGTGTCTAATATGTTTACCTGGTCAGGGGGGGTACTTATTGAATTTAGTGTATTTCTAAGATGATCATAGTTGACAAGGGGAGTTGTACTGCAACAACTCAGGGGGAGAATTTCTTTGACATTGATGTCAAAGGGGGAGAAAGTGTGATGATTTCAAGATGCTACAGTGGCATTGTCACATTGGTATAGTTGCATGTTTTTCATGATTTTAATATGTTTCAGTGGTGTAGTTACATCATGGGGTTGCCATCAATGCCAAAGGGGGAGATTGTTGGCATGTTTTCAAATAGAAGGCAGAGTATGATGGTTGGCATGTTTAACAGGCAGAGTATTCTTGTCATTGATGGCAAGATCAGAGTATTCCTGTCATTTATGGTTTCGATGGAAAAACAGGAACAGAAGATAAGTTCAGGAAGACCAGCAGCACAACAATGATCGAATGACAAGATCAAAGTGTTGGTCAAACTCCATTTCAGAGTTTTGGCTATCGGGATTTCAGATATCGGGAGATAGAAATGTCGAGGATCATTACAACAGGAGTCCTGAACTCGCGATATGTGAAATCGTGAAATATCCTCAGCCGTCAGATCAAGGATTGATCTGAACCGTTGATCAGGCATGACGAAGGCCCGTAAATTTTGATAAGATCTGGATCATTGGGTCCATAGGAAATGTGGCGAAAGATCGTCATTTCACTGACTGGGAAGTCAAAGGAACGGGGTTCCCTAACCTCTCGAATTCGCGAAATGAGAAACCCCAATGTAAAATCCATTTCGGAGTTTCAAATACCAGGACTTTGAATTGTCAAGAACACTGAACAACAAGAATGTCGAAATCGCGAAATGCGAAATGCCGAAACGCCAAAAGGCAAAACTCCGAAATCCCGTCAATTGTCCATCTCAGGGGGTTATGTGAGCCGTTCGATCACTTCGAAGTTTTGGAAATCGGAAGATGGAGATGTCAAGAACTCCTACCATAGGAGTCCCAAAGTCGCGAACCCGAAAATCGCAATATGCGAAATCGTGAAGAGATCTGGACCGTCGAATCATCTAGAGTTTGGACCGTTGATCCGACTCCATTTCAGAGCTTCGAATATCGGGACATGGAGCATTAAGAAACTCTACCACACAACATGCGAAGTCCCGAAATGCCAAAATGAGAAATGTGAAAAACATTTATTTGTGTAGACCTTGGTCACAGCCATTGGTCACATCAGTGAGAGATAGAGGAAATGAGTTATAGCAACCAAGCTCCTCTTCAGGGATCGCGACATGGAGTGTCGAGACACTTGATCACTCAAATCCTGAAATGCCGAAGAGTGGAATGTCGAAATGAATGCAAGACTAATAAAGTCATCCAACGGTGCAGGTGAACTTGAATATGATCGGAGGGCTAGTGCTCCATCTCACAGTTATTTGAATAGTTAGAAATCTATTAGCAAAACTGATTTATGATTCTTGATCTTTTAACGTTTTTGTAGCCGAGACGTTTTTGGTTGAAGATGATTTGAGGTGTAACGAACGTCATGGTTGTAGATAAAAGAAGAACATAGAGATTTTGGATGGTTGGTTGTTAGGACTGGAAAAATGAGTTGAACTGTAGAATTGAAAAATTATAGAATGTACAGAGTGAAGAAAAGATTAGATAGAAGGAACAGAGGCTGAACAAAAAAGAAAATGTGGAGAGAGTAGAATGTGCACATATCAAAAGGGATGAGAAGGACAGAGAAAGAATAGATAGATAGAGATAGCAAGTCAAGCCAAATATGTACAGAGAAGAAGGTAGTGTAGCAGAGAAGAATTGCAGAACAGTGAAGAAGTGGTAAGAATTGATTTATCTGTGTGTTGGTTATTTAATCATTTATTTGTAACTAGGGTGGTAGGGAGGTGCTAGGGAGGACTGTTGTCCTCAGAGGTTCAAGTGGGTTCTTGAACAAAGGGAGTAGTAGCTTCCATCTAGTTGCAGCCAGAGAATTTTTAAGGAGACAAGGTGGTGCAAGGGAGAACATTCGTTCTCTGTTATACAGGTTGGAGCCTATGTAATTGGAAGTAGGTGATTTCATCCATTTGGTGCTGGAATACTCAGGGAGTTGGTGCTTCCCTCTAGTGGGTGCTAGAGAAATCAAAGATTTGGTGCTCTCAACAAGTTGGAGCTTGTAAAACAGAGGTAGTAGCCTCAGATTGAGTTGGTGCTCAATTATAGATGATGTACAGAACTTAAAAGACTGCCTATCATTTCGAAGAAGAAGAGGTTTTCTCCCTTTATGGGTTTCCTCATGAAAAATTGGTCTTTGTGTATATCTTATGGTTAACTGATGCTCATTATTTATGATGTTCATATGTTGTATGATATTATGATAGGGGGTTGGAATCCTCCTTCTTCTGAACCCAATCCTATTTATAATTTTCAAGGATGGAATGGACAAATGGGTAGTGTTTCTACTTCATATTTCTCATTCATTTATCCTTCGTCTACAATTCTTGTTCCCACAAATGATTTTATTATGGAAAATCCTCCTCTAACCTTTGGTATGACATCAAGGGGGAATCAATTTTCTAATATGGGAAACCCCCGCATAGATTTCCTTCGTCAAAGGGAAATGTATATCCTCATATGGGTAATTTGTAGCATATCACCTTTTCCTCATAAGCGTTCCCATCCGGGATGATTCCTTTACAACCGTTCATGAATCAATTAGAAGGGGGATATTATCCTACCAAGTAGGGCCATGGTGTCTACCAAAACCCTCCTTCGCCTACAGTATCTCAAAGTTAGTCTTTCCTATGAGCATAGTCTAAGATGTCGCAACTAAGGCTCCCTTTCCTAGCCATGCTGAATTTTCCAAACCTGTCGAAATTAATGAACGACCCCATGTGTCATGATTCGACATGGCCCCTAGTTCCTTCCAAGATTCCCTTGGACATTCTAAAATTCAAGGGTAAGAGTGGCGAAGATCCAGGGGATCATGTTACTACTTTTCACCTATGGTGCTCGTCGAACTCTCTTAATGATGATTCTATTCACTTGAGATTGTTTCAACGCACCCTTATAGAGGTTTCTTCAAAATGGTACATCGAGTTACCAGGGGGCACATACTGAACTTTCCATGAGTTGGTCTTAGTTTTTCTCAACCACTTTCAACCACCAGTTCATTACGACCTTGGTATAGAGATTTTATCATATTTCTATCAAGACAAAGCCACACACATCTCGAATCACATTCAAGAGTGGTGTAGAAGAAAGAGGTTTATTAAATCTACAATTACTCCATAGTTTCTATTGGAGTGGTTCCTTAGGTCCCTATTTCCATATATTTCGAAGGATGTTTCTACATCCAGAGCAATGAATGAGGAAGAGGCCATATTTAAATCCTATCAGTTAGATCTTATATACGCTCAATCTCGGATACTCTATGAAATTATTCCTGACGCACCACGGTCGAATAATGATCCAAGACAAAATCCTAGCCCCCATGCCAATGGAATTATAGGCTCAACAAATGCCAAGTCTGCAGACCAGGTGACGAATCATATGAAAAAATTGTCTCTCAACCAGTCTGTAGCGGGACAAGCTATGGCTTTGTCCTGTCCCACCCATTTGTCGAAAGTACATTCTGTGCAGTCTACGATCCCGAAGGGTAACCAACATCCCAAAGAGAATAATATGAAAGGTAGAAATAATAACCGCAAGGGTGGGAATAATAAAAACAATAATAAGAACAAGGACAATCAAAATAATGACAAGTCTGATAACAATGTTGGTGAGGGGAAGAAAGAAAAGCGGAAGGTGAAGTTTCCATGTAAGTTGTGTAAAGAGGATCACCTTACCCATTTATGCCCTAAGATAGACAAAGCCTCGAGGCTTATAGCATACCAGCCTGTTGTGTTAACTAATATGTTTCCACATAATCAAAATATGGCCGCAGGGACCTCGAACACCAAAAATATGTTGGGTGGAGGTCAAAATCCTCTGGCACATGATGGTGTCCATCAATGCATGAATATGGTTCGATCTAATGTTAGTGTAACCACTAGGACTTGTGATTATGGTCCTCTGCAACCTACTTTGGGTAGAAATCCTCCCCCTCCGAAAACACCTTTGCAGGGCGATAAGCCTAGCCATATGCCTCGCATTCCAAAAGGATTTCTTAAGCACTATGCTCATAATCCCAATGCCAAATCCACCTAGAATTACTCGATTGTCGAAGATTTGGGCCAAACGTCGTGTGTAATGTCATCTTTAGAGGTACTCCAAACGTTCCCAAAAAAAAGGAATGCCTTGTTATCTGCATTGGGGGATCTCGACTCAAGTGGCTCAAAAGTTATCAAGTTCGATGTCATAGATGTCCAGCCTCACTTACCTTACTATGTGGATTTTCAAGTCCATGTGGAATGTATGGATATGACTATTAAGCATACTGTCATTGATGAAGGTGTTGTCATAATGGATTTCTATCTTGTTGGAAATCCATTGTCTCTCCCCAACTTTCTCAGTCTATGACTATGTTAACTGCGTTTGATGGGAATTCATTCAGACCCCATGGTATCCTCCCTTCTCTTCAGGTCCAATTTGGAGGTAAAGCTATGGTGGTCGAGGTCGAGGTGGTTGATGCACCCCTTGACTGCAATCATTTACTAGGGTGCAATTGGACTTATGTTATGATAGTTTTCATGTCATCATTGTTTCGTGTTTTATGATTTCCTCGTGGAGGGAAAGTTGTGACAATTGACCAATTATATTTCTCCAGCTCCAGTTCCTCTACATTGGTGGGACCCTCGATCCCCATTGTCAAGAATTCTCAGAAGGAAACTGAGAACATTGGTGTCAGAATATATCCTTCCTTGATGGGAACCTTTAATTTCTCGATGCCAATATTGTATATTAATCTCTTTTTTGATGAATCCTCATCCTCATTGAGGTTTGTATCATTCTGTACTTGATATTTTGATAACCCATGGACTCTAACTTCTTCGACTACATTGTATGAAGTTCATTCACACACCAAAATGGAAATATCATTTTTTGCAGTCAATATTGCATATCGGGCTATCCAGGAAGTCCTTGCAGACCCAAATCCTCCCTCTTAGTGGATGGAAGAGGTGGATCCTATCCTGGAGCCCATATGGGTCGTAAACCCATCTAGTTCACATGATTTCCTCGACAATAATTTTCCTTCAGACGAAGTGATCTTAGAGGTCATGACTGGTCCTGAAATGCCTTGGGAGGACCTTCACCACAAATCTTATTTCCTCCCAGAACTTGAAAGGATGAAACGAGATGAATTTAGGTCCTCCGTGAGAGAGATTGTTGGTCACACCCTGGCCCCGTTGGATAAGCATGACATATATGTTGAAGGGAACATAGAGAATATCTCTCCTTCCATTGCGATCAACATCTCTTGAACCCCTGGAAAGGTTGAGAACATTTATATCAGTGTGGATTGTTCTCTTGAAGAAATTCATATTTACACTGATTTGTTTAAGGAATTTTGAGATGTATTTTCTTGGTCATATGAAGAAATTACAGGGATAGACCCTATCATTTTAAAACATGAAATCAAGACTTATCTGAATTCTAATCTAGTTCAACAATGGCTTAGAGTTTTGAATCCCAGGAAGGTCATCGCTGTTAAGGCAGAGGTGGAGAAGCTACTTAATGCTAGCTTCATCTACCTAGTTCCTTTGATTGAATGGGTATCCAATATCATTCATGTGGATAAGAAGCAAGGAACCATCCTTGTTTGTATGGATTTCAGGGATCTGAATAAAGCATGTCCAAAAGATAATTTCCCTACACCATTTATTGACCATATCATTGATGAGTGTGGAAGGAGTGAAATCTTTTCTTTTATGGATAGATTTTCAGGCTACAATCAAATTCAAATTAAACTCGAGGATCAACATAAGATGATGTTCATTTTTCCTTGGGGTACGTTTTCATACCAAAAAATGTCTTTCGGCCTTTAAAACGTCGGAGCTACTTTTCAGTGGGATATGACCTTCTCTTTCCATGACCTCAAACATATAGTTGAGGCTTATCTAGATGACCTCGCTACTCACTCTCACAAGAGGGTTGATCATCTGACCCATCTTCCTCTAGTATTTGAAATATTTTTTCATTATATTATTCAATTAAACCCTCATAAATGCATCTTCTGTGTCAGTTCATGCCGCCTTTTGGGATTTATAGTTTCCAAGCAAGGGATCATGGTGGACCTGATGAAGGTGGAGGCAATACTTTGGTTGCCTCCCCCGCACAATATGTGTCAGCTTCAGGGTTTACAAGGGAAATATAACTTCCTACGTCACTTTATATCCAACTATGCCAACATCACTAAGGGTTTTATGCATCTCTTGAAAAAGGATACTCTATTTATATGGGATGAGTGAGCCCAAGATTTGTTTGATTCCCTTAAGAAATCCCTAGTGTTGGCACCTCTGCTAAGTCCTCCAAACTATAGTAGATATTTCCTGCAGTATATAGCCACATTTTAAGGGATGATTGGTATGGTTCTCATTTAGGAGGATGAAAATCTTTGTGAGAACGTTATCTATTTTCTTAGTTGAAATCTAATCGGTCCTAAAATTAAGTATTCTCATGTGGAAAATATATACTTAGCAGTCGTACATGCGTTTCAAAGAGTGTGCCATTATATATTACTTCGCAAGACTACCGTGCTCGCCGACGTCAATCCATTTCAATACGTCCTGACAAGGAGTATCATAAGCGGGTACAATAAATGGATTGTGATTTTGAAGGAGTTTGATCTCGATTTTGTCTTCGCAAAATCTAAGAAATCGCTAGTCTTTGTGGAATTAATATTGAACTTTCGTGGGAATGAGGAGGATAACATTTTCGATGACTCATTTATTGAAGATCACTTTTTCCTTATCTCGTCTTCGGAACCCTGGTATGGAGACATTTTGATATATCTTCAAACTCTAAAGCTTCGACAACATAGTTCGAGGGACGATCGACGGCGTGTACGCTATCAAGCCAAAAACTACCTCTTTATTGGTGACACTTTGTATCGCGGAGGAGTGGATTCTATTCTGCATCATTTTTTGTCTCATGAAGAAGTTGAATCTGTACTCAATGATTGTCATAGTGGGGTCTGTGGTGGTCATTTATCTGGCCTTGCGACAACCCAAAAAATATTTCAATCTGATTATTTTTGGTCGTCAATTTTTAAAGATTGTGTAGAAGTGGTCAAGAAGTGTCACCCTTTTCAGGTGTTCACTCGTAATATGCACTCGCACCTGCCCCCCTTCACCCATTAATTACCTTCGGTCCCTTCACCAAGTTAGGGATGGATTTCATGGATTGCAACATGGCCTTGGCTGGGGGCCACCATCACATTATCGTGGTCGTGGACTATTTTACCAAGTGGGTTGAGGCCATGCCTACAATTAAATATGATGGTGATACTGTACTAGACCTCGTATTCAATCAAATTATAGCTCAGTTTGGAATTTTGAAGGAGATTGTCACTGACTATGGAATTCACTTTCAGAAAATATGATGACATAGTTGGCATCAAAACTAGGGTTCAAGCAAGATCATTCATCGTCATATTATCCCTAGGAAAATGGCCAAGTAGAGGCTATGAATAAATATCTAAAATCCATTTTGCAAAAAATTGACAAGCAGAGTAAATCTAACTAGCATGTGATGATATACCCTGCTCTCTGGGAATACCAAACCGCAGTAAACTCTTCCACTGGTTTTTCACTATTCCAATTGGTTCGCAAAGTGGAGTTGGTTCTCCCCATTGATGCGAGATTCCTTCTCTTAAGTTAGCAATTGAGATCCTACCGAAAATGACTGATCTCGAAGAATTCCTTGTACACTTGGAGAAACTCTATGAGCACCGTCAAGATACTGACCTAGACATCGAGGAAATAAGAAATGTGTTAAGGTCCAGTATGATAAATATGTTCATCCCTGACAGTATGCTAAGGGTGACTTAGTCCTTATTTACGACCAAGATAAAGAACCGTTGGAGGTAAGAAAATTCAATCCCATGTGGCACGGTCCTTATATCGTGAGACATTTCCTTGAAAAAGGAGAGCCTATGAGTTAGAGGATTATGAAGGGACCATGTTGAAATATCCTAGAGATGGGCTCTATCTCAAAAATTATTACACTTGAGCCTTCCAGATCGAGCATGAACTTTGTATATTATTGTACTGTAATGTATATATTTTTATTTTTATTATTTTTTGTCGCTGGTTTTCTTATTGAGTTCCCCCTTGGTTGAAAATGTAAATGAAATCGTTAGTGTTATCAGGATTTTTAGATGGTTCCAGTCAACATAATCAGAACATAAATTTCGTCACTTAGGTTATCTATTTTCCCGAGGGACAGCTGGTGTCTTCAGGGGGCATTTGTCTAGGGCCATCAACAAACAATGTGGCTGAGTATAGCGTCGTTATTGAGCTATCACACGATGCCATTTCACATGGTGTTCAATATTTATAGGTTCTCTTGGACTCCCAATTGGTTTTGTCTCAGTTGAACAATAGGTATCAAGTTATGGATCCTACTCAACTCCGACGATTCCTTCTGGTACGACTTTTGGAACAATATTTTGATTTCATTACTTATAANCATTCGTGAGATGTTGAAAGAGTCTCACCCACGCATGGGGTACACCTAAAACCTGCCTCTGCATAGCCTCGGGCAAGTCCTCTACCTCGATCATAGGTATCATGTGTGTCAGACATGCTATGTTTCCCTTGATGTTCTAAAGAACTCGCTCTGCTTCTCCGCCAACCATCTCCTCCCCTTGAAGCCTACGTCGATGTTCTGGCCATCCATATGGTCGTCGTGGACCTACATCTTCATAAGATATTCAAACGTTAATATATGATTCCATACCAAAAGATTTGTGTTTTTTTTTTGCATTTATCCAGTAAAAGAAAAAGAAAATTTAAATATACAAAATTAAATTGCATACCAATCTCCCCAAAGGAAGATCCTAGTGGTAATGGCATGTCTTTATCCCCTCGGTAGTCAATCCCATCATAGGAATAGTGATCGATGGCAATGATATGTCATCGCCACCAGTGAAAAAACTCATCATTATAGGAGGTTGGTACCCTACCACCTCCCAACCACCTCATTACTTCAGTCCAGCGGGTCATGGTTGGATCACGTAGATTGTGTGGAGCAACTTATACTCTAGGAATAAGGGTTGGAACCCTCTAAAAAAAAAAGATACATAATATAGATGCAAACCCAAAGTTTCTCATCCTTTCAAGTTTGCAGTCAGTAAGCTGGCTCTTCATGTTGGCCAATAGCGTAGTGCTCCAATAATAAAATGTGGATCTCAAACATTCCAAAAAATAATACATAAGTTTCCTCTATGGTTGATGTAACGAGGTTGATACAAATATCCGTGTGAGCACCAAAATGATCATTTTCAAAATCAAGCGCTCAATCGCCCTAATAGGGAGTTGGCTCTCTACTTTCTGTGTATTTGCAACATAGTAGGTGGAGATGTAATCCTCTATGGTCATCCGAGCCCCAGCCCCTTGGATATTAAGGTTTACCATCTCGCCTCGGGGAGACAATCCTGTGATGAAATAGATGTCGTCCACCTCAATTCTCAACTATTTCCCATCAAGATTGAAGGCCTCGGCCTCCAGATCCTAGTAATTTATCTTATCCAGATTATTTTCGGAATGAAATGAGAGAGGATATATAATGAATAAATGTACAAAGATATCTCATATATCCAATAATATAACAGAAATATATCAGATATGCAACCATAAACAAAGAGATACAATAATACACAATTTCTATTAATGAGAGAAATGTATAAAACTGTAAAAATACAGAGTGAAAGACTCACTAGAATGGTAGCATATTATCTCTGAGGAGAGATGTGATGGCTACTCACATTCACAAGAAGATGATTTTACAATGAGGCTCTAAAGGCCTTTTTATCATAAAAAAAATTCCAAAACCCTAACCCCAAAAGATGAAAAGCCAACAATTTTGTGGACCTCGTTTTGGGTAGTTTGGTGTATCAACTTCTCGAGGGTATAACTTTGGCATACGATATTTGTTTGGGGTGCATAATATCTCATTGGAAAGGTATCGATGAGGAGATTCATTTTGGGGGCTCAATAAAATCCTTTGAATATTATTGAGGTGCTTGATCTGAAAAAAAAATTCATTTAGGCCCTCAAAATGGCCTCGGAAGTTTAGGAACCGAAAAACTGTTATAAATAGTAAGTTGCCAGAAGATTATTTTGAGTCAGTTGGAATAGGTGGGTGGCCACTGATATCCACTTGGATCAATCCTCCCTCATTAGGAAGCAATGATCTCCATTACGTTGATTTCTCGGGGGAGAAGGGAAAGTGTTTGTTGAATCTACATTTTGATGTGTTGCTTGCCTTGTTGGAGAAGTTGTGTTGTTTAGCTTGTTGAAGGCTATCATGAATCTGTGGTTGGAAGGGTTGGACATTTTTAACCAGTTTGGCTACATGAGATGGTCGTGTGCAGAAGGAATCCTTGTGCTTTGCTTCAATATTGTCAATTATGTTGGAAAAAAGGTACTTGGGCTGAGGTTGCAGTGGTTGTGGTGTTCTTATGTTCACCTTTTGAATAGACTATGAAGAAGTTGAATTTTGTAGTATGAGATACTAACTTGCAACACTATTTAGGTGGGACAGTATTCAGAACTACCTATGGTATTTTGTAGAGATGACCCCCAGAGTAATAATGACACTACAGGGTCGAGACTCATAAATAGCATGGTGCTTCCACATATATGGTTGGCCCAACATAGCATCACAGAAATCCAGTGGGGAAAAATGACATAATACCTCATCCTTGAAGGGTTGGATTATATATGACAATCAACACTGCTAGCTGACACGGAGGTCTCGTCCTTGGAGAAGCCACCCGATGTTGTATGGTTGTGAGTGTGGTGTTGTCGACAGTCCCAACTGTTTGACGACCTTTGTTGATATGAGGTTCTTACGACTTCCACTATCAACAACGAAATGCAACAGGGTCCCCTTCACCCACATCTGTGAATGGAAGAGGTGATCGCCCTATTTAGAATATGTTGGTTCTTCTGGTCGAATTGTTGTGGTCACAAAAATAGAAATGGGGTCTACGTCGATGATCTGTCTCTTTCCATTATTTTCTGAATCAAATTATGAATCAGGGTTCGGCTCCTTTTCTTTGATCTCAGCCACCAATGATTGTTTTGAGCAACATTCATCATTTTTGTGCCAAGGGATTTTATGGAAATCAAACCAGTTTCCAGTGTCCTTCTTCATCTTCCCGTGACCCTTATTTTCCTGTGGATTGGACTAGTTTTAGGGAGGTTGTTTGTTAGAGCCATATTTATCATACTTTGGTTGTTGTGGATTTTCATAACCGAACTCCCATTTTTTTGCGTACCTAAATTTCTGCTCTATTTTGACAACATATCGCTAGGAAAATCCCAACGATGAGATATTCAGAAATTCCATTTCAATTTGGATGTATCTTTGTAGAGATCCATGGTATTTCAGAACCAAATGTCACTCAGAGTCTTTGATACCCAACTTGGTTCTCAAGGTATGGAAGGTATTGGTGAACTCTAGCACTGCTTGGCCCCTCTCTTGACACAGTGTGGTCCATCTCATGTATTAGTCATCATAGCTACCAACAGGGTAATATTGTTCCTTGACCACATCCACAAAAATATACTGAGTGTTATCAGTCCCATTTATTCTATATTCCTCTATGGAACTTTTCTACCAGTAAGTTTCCCACCAATGTTTGACATGGGGGAGAACCTTAAGGAGTGCGAAAGTGGTCTTTTCCCTGTCAAAAAAATTGTGAATAGAGAAGTAACCTTCTAGCAGATTTAACCATTTTTCTATGGCATCCACATCTATCTGTCCTTCCAATACGAGAATATAAAATTAAATTGTACCTTTAAAGGCAAGGTGCCTCCAAAGTGGCTGCTTTATGAAGACGCATCTGCTGTTATCGATAGGCATTGAAGGATGTGGGAAAAATTATCCATCATTTCATCCCATTGTCGCGTGAGAGCTTGCTCAAGTAACATATTAATAGAATCTTTTGCTCCATCATTTTTATTTTATTCTTTCATGCAGGTTTTATTGGGTGTGAGAAAGTGATTGTACTCAAGAGGGACAAGCTAGAGACCCAACTTTCTATACTCGGACCTCATCGGGGACATGCACTAAAAAATGACCAAGAGCAACTTGCTCTGATACCACTAATCTGGATTATTTTTGGCATGAAATGAGAGCAGAGATATAATAAAGAAATGTACAGAGATATCTCAGATATCCAATAATATAACATAAATATATTCGAGATCCAACCATAAACACAGAGATACAGTAATACACAATTTCTATTGGTGAGAGAAATGTACAAAACTATAGAAATACAGAGTGAAAGACTCGCTAGAATGTTGGAAGCTCATCTCTGAGAAGAGATGTGATGGTTACTCACATTTGCAAGAAGATGACTTTACAATGAGGATCCAAAGGCATTTTTATCATAAATAAAATCCAAAACCCTAACCCCAGAAGATGAAAAGCCAAAAGTTTTGTGGACTCCGTTTTGGGTAGTTAGGTATATCAACTTCTTGGAGTCGTAACTTTGGCATACAATCTCCATTTTGGGCACATGATAGCTCGTTGGAAAGGTATCGACAAGGAGATTAATTTTGGGGGCTCAATCAAAGCCTTTGGATATCATTGAAGTGTTATATCCCCAAAAAAAAATCATTTATGCCCTCATAATGGCCCCGTAAGTTTAGGAACCAAAAACCTGCTAAAAATAGTAAGTTGCGAGAAGATTGTTTTAACCCAGTTGGAATAGGTGGGTGGCCACCAATATCCACCTTGATCATTATCAAAGTCTAAATCGATTTCTCTTGTGACCTCATTCCTCTTATAGCCACAAATTTATAAATCCCACATCTTTGTAATGCGTTTTGAGCCCTCAGATCACCTTCCATTGTTCCATCGACATCCTCGTGTTCTCTCTCTCTCCATTCAATCACCCTCTTGCAAAGGAAATTCAGAATTTTAAATCATTCTTAATAAAAAAAATTCATGCATGGACTTGTATGTGAGTAACAGTTTAAACAATCACATATAGGGCTCGATATACATGGGAAGGCTTTGATTTTCCCATGTACATCAAGTCGTGTACGCGGCCGGATAAATTGTAGCCCGCATACACCAAGATTCCCATCTTGCGGCCTAAAAATATTTAAAAACATACACAAAATAAAAAATTTAAACTATTGAAATGGAATAGCATGAAATGAGTACTTACTTGGTCTAAACGATTTCCAATATTGTTGGTCGTAGCTCTCGAAATCGTCATTGGAAGATTGTGGGTGAAATAAGCTCAAAATCACTATAGAGGTAAAAAAACTCAAAATGACATAGTAAAACTCATTGTTTTTACTATTTATAGAAAATATTTACCCATTTTATATAGTTTTCACCCTATATTTCCTATTTTTGAAAACATATGAACAAATTATGTAGTGTAAGACTTGGTTTGAAGAGGTTTTTTCAGGTTATGATGTATTTTCAACGTTCCTTAGCCAATTTGTGCCTTCGGTAGGTACATATCATCACTGGCATATAGGATAGGTTTTCACCTCGCTTTGCATTTTTGCATCATCCTATGATCATGATTCAATGATATACCCTAGGTAGAAACCCATTTTTTTAGCAACACGAAACCTCCTCGCTCTTACTAGAAGCGTCATTATTAAGTGGTAGAGATTTACCGAACATGGGTGCTCTAGTTAGAACCCTTTTTTTCCATTTGGTGCCCATGCAAAAGTTACTCCAGAGGTAGGAGTCCCTTATAGTCTCGCTATGACATTGCGCTAAAACCTCATGTTTCTCCTCAATCTACTATTATGGATATTACCCATAGGACTCCCACAAATGTCGAGTTTTAATTTCATTTCATTTTCTTGCATTATTGAGCCTAATGTTCGCTCTCTCTTTCTCGTTATAATCCCATTTCCCTAGCATTTCTTAGCATTCACCAAGCTCACCAAGAAGTGCCTTTCATATATCCTTTGCAACTTGACACACCTTACCCCAAGAGGAAACATCCCCTTGAGTGTCCATATCCTGCACATGTTCTCATACATCGAGCATAGGTATGTTACACTGCATGGAACTAGTTTTCTTGTTCACGACACTCATTTCCTCTCTTGTATCATAACATTCGTTTACCTATTTTTTAGGATTTAATAATATGAAAAAGACAAACAAAAATCGAAAAACAAAAAAAGAAGGGTGGGAAAAGAGTATTATCTTTTATCGGCTGCAGTCATGTCTCCTTTCGAAAAGAGCACAAAGTTTTTAGTCCATTCATCAAAGGTTTGGGTTTAGTATGGCCTTAGGAAGTTGAACTCGGTACTCAGAGTTTACTCCTCCGACTAATTATTCTTCCAGTCTCTATGAAGATTTTTTCAATGCCTCCTACGTCACAAACTTTTATCAATTCTCGGTCTTGAGTCTATGCTTCCTGAGTTATCCATCTGTCTCATGCTCTTGTTCAAAGGAAGTCCAAACTTGTGTCGGTCATTCCTCATAATTCTTGACTTTGCATGTCAACCATCCATTTACAAGTGAATCTCAAAATCACATGAAGTGATTGTCCTACCTTGCACCCTGGGCCTACTCTCATCATTGGTAGTTGACCTTGAACCCAACATATGACATCTCTTCATTGGTCATTGACTGGGTGCTTTCTATTGGGTATTTGTTATATGCTTTGCACAACTAGTAGTGCCTGCGTTGCACCGAGCGCGCAGGTGGGTTTGAAGGGGGGGTGGGGTGTTGGCCCCCCCTTCAGGGGTGAAGGGGGGCGAATTCCCCCTGTGCGGGGATTCGAGGGCAGCTCCCCCGAGAAAAAAAAAATTGCCTCGGGAAACATGTCACATATTTAGGTGGTTTTTTGGAACATGGTTTTTGCCAATGGTTTTCTATTTATGGTTAAGAAATTAAGGTTGTTAACTAATCCAAGTCATTGGGTTAGGGTTTTGGATGTCGTTGGCTTCTATATGTATATTGTATTGTAAACAATGTAACACTATGAATGAATATAGAATATGTTGGTTTTTCCGGTTTGGGTTTCCAGGGGAAAAATCTCTGTGTAATGTTTTTATTTTCCATTGTATATTTTTTGTTCTTTTACTGAAAATTTGTTTGCAGTAAATATTGTATAAGGTTAAAATCTATAGTTTCCCTTGTGTTCAATGGAAAGAAATCTATTCACACATTGGGATTTGTGTGGTATCTCAGATTCCATTAGACCCTATTAGTGGTTTCCTTGCCTCTGTCAGTATTTTTCATTATTGGTTGTTATTCAGAGGGTCTTTCACATACTACTTTCATCTAGTGCACGCAAGAGACACACATGGTCATCTGTTCGTGCATATCCTATTTGTATGATTTATTCTTAATCATCAATTTTTTCCTTGTACCTCACGTTGGATGATGGAGGATACTTTAATTCCCTCCTTTCCGTGGATCTCATTCCATCGACTTCAACTCATCTATTATGGAATCGAGATCTAGATTCATAAGAGTGCCTAGAGGCTTGCAACCATCATTGGAAGGTTATCTCATCATCAACAATTGGGATTGCATTAATGCCTCTTACGCGATGGTTTCTTCAAGTGTTCTACCTCAACACATTTATTCACACTTGTTGAATGTACTCAGTGCATTGATGCCTACTTTCATCATCGATAGATTTGTCTCGCATTTGTTAATGGTATACCTCAATGACGATAATCAAACGAAGTCTCATTGTGTTCGACTTCAACTATTTTATTCACACGATGCATAATTTCACCATCGATGGTTAGTGTATAAGACCTCATATTCACAGTAGCAGCACCTCATACATGTTTTTGTCGTTCATCGCACCAGTCCTATCTGACTTCATTTATCATTGAAGATCAGATTGTAATTCATTAACTTCAATCAATTTTGAGACTGGACTCCACTATGTTTTGTTCATGCCTATGACCACCTATGGAATATGTCTACTTTTTATTACATATTCATGACCATGAAAAATTATCTTCTATATACGCACATGGATCTGTAGTGTACTTCAGATTAACAACCATGTGTACAAAGTCAATATGTTATAGCAATTTTTTCCACACCCTATGCATCATTATTTGGTGGCCTACCCTTTCCCTCTATAGACTTAGTTTCCCCATTTTGCTAAGTCAAAAATCAAAAATTCAAATTTTGTACATATATGCAGGCTATAGTTATACATCTTGCATATACACAGGTTGCTCCATTACAACCCGCGTACATCGGGTTTTGTGCTCAAAATTAAAATATTTTGGATTTTCCATGCTAGCTCATGGGATCCATGATCCTTGGCCCTTCATATGCTAGAAACGCTCTGATTCGACCCTTCAATTCACTTTGGAGGCTATAAATTGAACCATATACAAGCCTTGAAGGAGGAGAAAAAGTTGAGAGAAAGTACACTCTAAAGAATTTTTTCCTCATATTGCATCCTCGAGTTTTCATCCCCTGGTCCTTTAATTCTGAACTATCCTTATGTTCATCCCCCAAGCTCTCCTTATCTTGTGAAAGAGGAACCCAAGTACTCCTAGAACTTGTGAGCTTTCCTTGTAGAGGATTGAAGTTGTGAAGGCCCAGGTGGAGGAACTTAGTTCTCGGTTTTCAACAAATTGTTGATACATGAGGTTATCACCTATGTACTCATGTTGATTATATTAATAGAAAATCTCCTTTCTCGTCCAATTATATGTTTCAAATGTTTATATTATTTTCCATCGGTAAATTTGCTATACATGTTAATGGATTATTCTAGTTTACACGCTAACATTTCATACATTTTCCATATGCTTGTGTATCTTGGATGTTGAGTACAAGCTATAGATATCATGCATTGGATTGTGAGATCAATGATGGTCTCCTATGAACATCGGGAAGAGGTAGTCTTCTATCCTTTCTTTTGTTGGAATTTCCATTTATCTTGTATACTTGAGGTTTGACTTGATTTCTTGGTGTCGTTCTGTCTATTGTGGTCCTACCCCAAACCATAGATATTTATTCCTCGTAACAATAAGGATTTGAAACACCCCATGGAAACTACCACCTTCACACGGTGAGAATGACCATGGAATTCCCTTGATTCTAGGTATTCAACCACCCAATGTTTGTCCTTGTAGATACCCTTTTTCATAAAATAATGAAATTGAAAATATTTTTCAATAAATGTTGGAGGTAGGAATCATATGTCTTAATACTAGCCCTTACTCATCACCCATGGTCATGGTATTGAATAAATAAGGAACTTAGCATATGTATCATAATTTCTAGGCTCTCAATAAGTTGATCGACAAAGCAAATTTCCCATCCCAATTATTGATGATCTCTTGGATGAGCTTCATGGTGCCACTTCACTAAATTGGACCTTCTCTCTAGATACCATCAAATACAGATGAATAAAGTAGACATTCCTAAGATAGTATTCCACACACATGAAAGCCATTATGAGTTTTTAGTGATGACCTTTTTCCTTTGCAATGCTCCATCCATCTTTCAAATCCTCATGAACAAACATTTGTATCCCTTCAGGACAATTATGTGCTTCTATTCTTTGATGATATCTTTATCTATATCAAAAAATAAGATGCCCCTATGGAGCATGTTCATAAATCCTTGCAACTCCTCTGACACCATCAATCACTCCTTAAATGTTCCAAATGTTATTTTGGCACTTCAAAGGTCAAATATGTGTGTCACATTTTCAATTAGGATGAGGTGCAGGTGGATCCAAAGAAAATTGAGGCAATGTAGGATTGGAAACACCCCAAGATACTGAAGAGATTACATGGTTTCTTAGGTATTACAAGCTACTATAGAAAGTTTGTGAATAATTAAGAATGATTTTCATCCTCCTTAAGAACCCTCCTAAAAAGGAATGCCTTTGTATGGAACAAAGCCACTGAGCAAACTTTTTCAACTTTAAAGGATTCCCTATGTACTACACCCATCTTAGCAGTGTTTGATTTCACTAAGACGTTTGTCTTGTAATGTGATTCCTTAGGCAAAGGTTTCAGAGCCATCTTGATTAAAGAGGGGTTCCCTTTGGCATTCACCAATAATCAATTGTGAGCCAAAAATTTGGGTAAGTCCACCTATGAGAAAGAGATGGCAGTCACCCTTCATGCAATTGATACTTAGCACCATATCTCATTGGGAGGCACTTTGAGATCAAGAAAAATCATTATAGTTTTAAGTATTTTTTGAATAGAGGTTATTGTCCTTGGAAGTAGGAGAAGTGCATCACTAATATGCTTGGGTATGATTATGAGATCATATATAAGAAATGCAAAGAGAAAGTGATGGTTGTTCTTTGTCTAGGAAATATGAATATGAAGGATCTCTCCCTTCCTTATCCTTACACGTAGTTGAATGGCTCATTGAATCCCTCAAATAATGGTTGACAAATTAATGTATGGTTCATCCAAAGGCTTCAGGAGGAACCCAACCCCCTAAGGGATATACTTGGACATGAGATACATCTAAGTATAAAGGGTGCATTTTTCTAATGAAAAATATAACTTTAAAACAAAACAAAGGGTGCTAAAGGAGTTGCATTAATTTCCTACCATGGGTCACTCTAACTTTTATAAAATCTATGAATGAGCTAAGAACTCATTCTTTTTGGAAGGCATGAAAAAAAACATCCATACTTTTGTAGTTGTATTTGACACCTATCAAAGGAACAAGGTCGAAAAGTTGAAGACTCTCGTGGCATTGCAACCACTATTGATATGATCCACTATCTAGACTAAAATTTCCATGGATTTTATAGTGGGCCTTTGAAAAGACAAAAACAAATCAATCACCATGGTGATTGTCAATCACCTTTCCAAATATGCTCATAGTTTTGACATATTCACCCATTTATGCCCTCCACAATTGCCCAAGTTTTCATGGATTGGATTTTTAAGATACATGGCATTCCCACTTCCATTATGTCAGATCATGATCTCACATTTATCAAAATTTTTGGAAGGATATATTTAAACTCTAGGGAACATAGTTGAAAATGAGCACAACTTATCATCCCCAAATTCATGGTATAGTAGAAGTGGTCAAACAGTGCTTGGAAACCTATTTGAGATGCTCTGCTTTTTATAGGAAACACCAATGGGAATAGTGGCTACCCATGTAGAATTGTGGCACAATACCACTTATCATGGTTCTACCAAAATGATACCATATGAAGCCAAATATGGAAAAAAAAAAAAACCTCAATGAGTTCATATTTACTTGGCACATCCAAAGTTCATAAAGTGGATCACATGCCTCTCACTAAAGAATCCATTCTCTATACCATTAAATAAAATATATTTCTAGCTTGAAATAAAATGAAGAAACAACCTAAGTAGCATCACTCTCAATGCTCTTTTGTAGAATGGGATTAGGTGTTTCTTAATATTCAAACCTATAAATAGACTTCTCTCAAGGACAAAGGCCAAAAAAATCTTGCACCAAAGTTTTATAGACCCTATTATATCCTCCAATGCATAGGAAAGTTTTCCTACATATTGGCTCCCCATCCCACTCCAAGATCCATAAAATCTTTCATGTGTTCTAATATTTGAAGAAGGTAGTGGGATCAAATTGTCAACTTTATACTATCCTTCTAGAGCTTGATGAATAAGGATCCATTTGGCTATAGATAGAAGTGATATTGGCCATTGGGAAGAATCAATTATGCCATTACATTTCCTACTAAGTCTTGATCCAATGGCAAGATCTATATCTATAATATGCCACTTGGGAACCAACAACAATTTCACAATAATTTCCACATCTTCAGCCTTGAGTAAAACATTTCTCTCGAAGGGGGGGGCATGTTAGTGTCTTACCCTAACCTCCCTACTTTGGGATACTTAGGAATTACTAAATTAATGTATGAGGCTATATTATTTAAATAAGGCCCATTTTATAGTTAGTGGGTAGTTACTTAATGTAAAAGGGTTGTATTTATTAAATAAGGCCCACTAGCATGGTTGGTACTCATTAATGACGAAACCACAACTATTTATGGTTTCGCTATTAAGAAACTATTGATAGATCTATAAGGCTATGTAAAATTTTGTTAAGGGTTATTATTGTAATTGAATCTCTACTCATAGGATGTTCTCCCCTTGAAGAGGCCCATGAAAATTGCTCAATCTTTTGGAATCTTCATAACAAGGGTTATACTATAGGTTTAATCCTATTTTCTCTTGTATTTGAATTTTTTCATTTAATTTATGTAAATCATTTTCACGTTCTTTTATTTTTGTTGGTTAAGTACACTACACAGTCAACCATTCTCCAATCTTTGTCTTTGTTGATCATAAGAGAGGATGATCAATTGACCATTGTCTGTTATGCTTCTCCATTGGAATGGAGAATGGTTGCATGATCATTCTCTATTAATATCAATGAAAAGGTAAGTAGAATGGGGAGTGGTTGGTCAACCATACTTCAATATACCTCTCATGATTAGAAGAGATAATGATTAGATAACCGTTCTCTAATCTCACTTTCCATTGATTAGAAGAGATAATGATTGGATAAGTGTTCAACAATATCCCTCTTTGTTGATTAGAAGAGATAATGATTGACCAACTATTCTTTGTTGTGCTTCTCCATAGGAACAGAGGATGGTCATCCAAACATTTTTTTTTTCTACATTGTAGGGTTGGTAGATTGTGAACAAAAAAATATCTAATCTCTCTATCCATTGATTGACATAAAAAAAATTATTCTTCTTATCCATAGGAATTAAGGATGGTCAATTGACCATTCTCCAATGACCCTCTCTATTGATTAGAGTAGAGGATGATTGGTCCACTCTCCTTATAATTAGGAAGTCTTGGATGATCAATCATTCATTCCTCCAATAATATCCCTCTCAATTGGTTAAAAAGACAAAATGGCTAGGCAATTACTCTCCACTGGTTACAAGAGAGAATTATTATGGAGTCATTCTCCATTATTTCGAAACTCAAAATGGAATTTTAACCCAACAACACTCGAACAAACTCAAGAGGTTACTTGAGTGGAATTGGAACAAGCATGCCTAGTATTTATAGCCCCTAGGTCATTTTGATTCTTGTGATTTCCTTACAAAGAGTACTTTCATGAATCAAGGTTAAGGAGAAAATACTAGGTAATTACCTTAATAACAGATTCTTCTTACTTATAGTTTTTACTTATTACCTTTTTTATGTTTTTTTAAACATTTTTCTTTTGTATTTTATTTCCATAGATACAATAAAACCAAAAAATTGTGAAGGAATGAACAACATAAACACTACATAACAATAAGATAAGCATATGATTAAAATTTTAAATGTTTTTTAATAATTTTTGAAAGGAAAAATGAAAATAAATTATAGAATTTCTAAAAGATAAATAGAAGGTATGGCCAAATCCATAACTTTATTTCTTCTATATAAATAGATGGTTAAGCTTTATTACAATTGACAAAAAAATTCAAACTACTTTGCAATCTCTCAAACGAAAGTTTGAGACTAGGTTTCCAAATCCCACAACTTTATTTATGTTATATAAATAAATGGTTCATCATGATTACAATCAATACAAAATCTAAACCACTATGCAATCTCTCAAATGAAATATTGGACTAGTTCTACTAAGCTTGCCTCAATGTTTTGAGACCATGAAAAGACAAAATAAGAATTTGAAACAAAAAGAGAAGTGGTTCTTGATATCCAAGAAGCAATTAAAAACTCTTCAACGGATATAATATTTCTACAATTATTAACTAATTAGAATGAAAAAATTAATCAAATAACAACAACAACAAAAATTATTAGGAAAAAATCACCTAAACAACATTTAAATCTTTGAAAAATAGTATTTCCATCCTCAATCAATAGATCCCATTGAAAGTAATGCAATGAAATGAAACTCAAAAGCTTAATCATAATTTTAGATAGAGATTTGATATACTTGTATTTTCATACCTTGTTTCCCTATATCCTCACCTTTTAAAGTGACTTAGAGGACAATGAGTAATTTTTTTTTCAATAAAAAATAATCAATATAAAATCTTTTAAGATAGATGGGCAGATCAAAAAGATCTCATATCAAAATAAAAAAGTTTCCAATATATAACATATGGTAGAACTTTAATGCCAATCATGTTAGTTACGACTTAAGAAAGATTTAATTTCACATGACATGACCTCCGGTAACTTTATCAACACCTTATAACTCTTTTTAAAAATAATAAGGTATTGACCACCTTCTTATAGCTGCCCTTTTCTCCTTATGACTACCCCTCGTTAATAAACATGAGTTTATTAAACCATTAAATGTAAAAATCGTTTATTTATCATAAGTCGTCATCATCATAACTATGATCAAAATGCCATATAAAATCATGAATGCCCCATCATAACATCGTTGAAACATGCTTTAATGTTGCCCATATAAAAGCTAGCCATGAATAATGTATAATATTAAAATATAGTGGAAAATCATATATCCTAGATAATATTAGGGATGATTTT
Organism: Picea glauca; assembly: GCA_000966675.3. Classification (NCBI taxonomy): domain Eukaryota; kingdom Viridiplantae; phylum Streptophyta; class Pinopsida; order Pinales; family Pinaceae; genus Picea; species Picea glauca. Next base: position 107,721 of record JZKD02S1707045.1, read on the forward strand.
AAGGATAGAAATTTGTTTTAAAATGTAAAAATTTTGGTGAATCTTATTAATCCTTCATATGTCAACTATAAACGTTTGGTGATATTTTTGTAAAAATATTCAAATTTATAAGGATTTTATATAGCTTTTATAAAATTTTGGCAATTTTTAAGGTAAAATAAATTTATCCTATAGAATTTGGGCGAATCATTTTTAAAATAGTGAATCTCGTTTTTGGAAAAACCATGGAAAATTAGCCCATTGGCAAAATTTAACCCCTAAAATCATCCATAAATGATATCGTTAATATGTAAATGGATAAAAACCAAACCCACATCATCATTGCAAAAAATAAAAACACTCTATTCACAAAC
>JZKD02S1707045.1:108083-128125 GCA_000966675.3 Picea glauca
TATATCTCCAATTATCTGATTTTCAGGATGATTCTTTTTAACAATTCTGAGAGGTGTTTTTGCTTCTTTCTGTTGATTTATGTCAGCCTGAGAATTTGTATCTTCATCTGATTCAGATTCTTCTCTTTCTAATCCTTGGACCTGTTCATTTTCATCTTCAACTATATCTTTTGTTCTTGGTTCATAACTGCTTATATTTCTGACTGGGATTTCTTCATCAACTTTTATGTCTATACAATCCACCAGTTTATGCAGTCTCTTATTGTAACATCTGTACCCTTTACTGTTTGTAGCATAACCCAAGAAGATACCTTCATCTGCCCTATCATCATATTTGCCAATATTTTCATCATTATTCTTGATATAACATTTACTCCCAAATATTTTAAAATGCTTGATTGAAGCAGGTCTTCCAAACCATAGTTCATATGGAGTCTTGTCACTGTGTGGTCTGAGATGAGCTTTGTTAAGAATATGAACAACTGTATGAATTGCTTCCACCCAGTATGTATGTGGTATGTTCCTTTCATTCATCATTGATCTAGCCATTTGTTGAACTGATCTATTCTGCCTCTCAACAACTCCATTTTGTTGTTGAGTCCTTGGGATTGTGTACTCTCTTTTGATCCCATGTTTATCACAAAACTCTTTGAAGTTCCCTGAACTAAACTATCCTCCTCTATCAGATCTTACTGCCTTTAATATTTTTCCTGTTTGATTCTCAGTCAGAGCCTTAAACACTTTGAGCTTCAGATTTTTCCTTCAAAAAGGCAACCCATGTTAGTCTAGAATAATCATCAATTATCAACATAAAATAATTTTCTTTTCCTGTACCTTCTTTCCTTGATGGTCCACATAAATCCATATGTACTAACTGGAGAGGTTTATCTGTTGAAGGAAAGTTTTTCGATTTGAACTGAGTGCGTGTAAGATTTCCTATCTGACAGGGTTTACAAACAGAGTCGTATGGCTTTGATATCTTTGAAAGATATTTTACTGCCCCATTGTTTTTGAGCTTGATTATATGATCGAAATTTAAATGTCCAAGTCTCTTATGCCACAGCCAAATTTCATCATACTTGCTTAAGTGACATTCTTCTCTATCTTCTTTCAACACATATACATTATTATCTGTCCTTATGCCTTTAGCAACTAGCTATCCTGAATTCACAGATTTTATTCTACGATCTTTAGAAGAAAAAATGACCTCACATCCTCGATCACAAACTTGACTGACACTGAGCAGATTATGTTTCAGAATTTCTACAAACAACACATCTTGAGATTTCCCTTTGCCATTACTCAAACTTACCATTCCTTTACCTTTTATTTTTCTTGGTGCATCATTTCCAAAAGTTACATTCCATGATTTGCTATCACTTAGGGTTAGAAACTTACTTTTGTCTCCTGACATATGTTTGGAACATCCACTGTCAATATACCATGGATTCTTTTGTCTTTGGGATGATAGCACTAGTCCACACTTATCATCCGCTTTCTTCTTCCAAACCTTGACATTTTTAGCAGTGGGAATCAAATCTGGCTTGTAATTCCTTAAGCTACAGTTTGCAACTTTATGTCCATAATTATGGCAGTTGTAACATTCTGGTTCACTGAATAACAGATCATAACGATTGTTATGCTCATACCTGTTGTTGTGTTTCACATGTGTCCTTCTCTCAGTCATCATATGATTTATAGTCTGTGATTGATTGTTGCTTGTCTGTCTCAATCTTTGTTGTGGCTAATAATTATTCCTTGAGTATCTTGATTTCAAATATCTAGATCTTAATGAACAATTTACAGCTTTTTGACCAAAGTTAGAACAGAAAAAACAATAAAATAGAAAAAACTTTTGTACCTGGAAAAAGACTGTATATGATTTCTTCCATGCTGATGATTTCTTTGAAAAAATGTGTTTGTGTTATTTCTTTGATCTACAAATTCGATTCTGGTACTTTTTCTTTCATCCCCTTGTGGTGGCTGATTTTCTTTCTTTGTTTCTATAGAATGACTGTTGTCAATGTTTGAGGAATTAACAAACTTGACAGGTTCTGTATTATTTGGATGATCACTACATGATCCTTGTTCATACCCCAATCCAGTTTTCAACTTTGGGTTTCTTTGCTGATTTAGGATGGAGGTTAATCCTTCTGAGGCTTTAATACTTGGAAGATTTTGGTGATACAATCCCTTAAACTTCTCCATTTCTTTTCTGGTTTTTACTATCTCTTCTTCTAAGGCTTCACACCTCGCTTTCTTCTTTGACAACTATTGTTTCAGTATGTCTTCTATTTTCTTTGCCTCTTCTAATTCCACTTTCAACAGAGCAAGGTCTTCATCAGGTTGTTTACTGTCTTTTTCAAACTGTATCAACAATTGTTTTTGCTTTCTATTCTTAATTCTGAGTCTGTCAATCTTTTCCAGTGAACTGATCAGTTCTCCTTCCATATCAACCATAGCTTCTTCATCATTATCATCACTGCATGTGTTTTTATTATTATAATCCTCTTTGGCGATAAGCATGAAGTCATTTATCTTATCTTCACAGGAAGATTCACTATCGGTGTCTTCTGAGGAATTTTCATTATTTGCACATAAACTTTTCTTCTTATTATACTTCTTGAATTTGTACTTCTTTTCATCATCAAAGCTCTAATTCTTTTTCTGATGGGTACACTTAGATGCAAAATGACCTATCTTACCACAGTTAAAACATTTGAAGGGAAGCTTGTCTTGATATTTTCCTGATCCTTTCTTTAATCTTCTCACAAATTTTGCCTCAATATCATCTAAATCTGAATTAGTGTTCTTGTCTTCTTTAAATGATGCTTCTCTTGTAATGGATTTATCTTTGCTAATTCTCATTTAATATGCAGTTAAAGTTCCTAGAAGTTGATCAATGGACAGGGTTTTAAGATCATTTAATTCTTCTATTGCAGAAACTTTTGGATTAAATTTATCAGGCAAAGATCTTAAAATCTTCTGGACTAAGAGTGATTCTTCAAACTTCTCACCAAGACCCTTCATGGCATTCACAAGTTATTCAACTCTTAAAAAATACTTGCTAACTGTTTCATCTTCATTCATATTTAGTTGTTCAAACTTCAACCTGAATGTTTGAAGTTTGGCATCTTTTACTTTCTCATTTCCTTCATAGCTGCTAATAAGTTTATCCCACATTTTTTTGGCAGTTTGAAAATGCATCACCTTTACAAACTCGGCTCCTGCAAGTCCATTCAAGATAGCATTCATTCCCTTAGCATTAAATCTAAATTATAACTTAGCATCCTTGGAAGCTAGCACAATTGGTTTTGTGTATCCAGTCTCTACCACATCCCAAACATCAACACCTAAGGGCATTAGGTATGTCCTCATTATAACCTTCCAAAAAGCAAAAATTGTTCCATCAAACAGAGGAGGCTTACTGGCTGAAGTTCCTTCATGACTTATCATGTTTAAGCTTACAGATCTACCTTTAAATAAAAGGAACCCGCTCTGATACCAATTGTTGAAATTACTAAGACAACTGAGAGGGGGGGGGGGTGAATCAGTTGTTACTGTTCTTAAACAATTTTAAGAATTAAATAATTCTTAAAATTTCTTCAAGTGATCATCAATATCATACAACATATGAACAACATAAATAATGAGCATCAGTCAACCATAAGATATACACAGAGACAGATTTTTCATGAGGAAACCCATAAAGGGAGAAAACCTCTTCTTCTTCGAAATGATAGGTAGTCTTTTAAGTTCTGTACATCATCTATAATTGAGCACCAACTCAATGTGAGGCTACTACCTCTATTTTACAAGCTCCAACTCTTTGATTTCTCTAGCACCCACTAGAGGGAAGCACCAACTCCCTAAGTATTCCAGCACCAACTGGATGAAAGCACCTACTTCCAGTTACACAGGCTCCAACCTGTATAACAGAGAACAAATGTTCTCCCTTGCACCACCCTACCTCCCTAAAAATTCTCTGGATGCAACCAGATGGAAGCTACTACTCCCTTTGTTCAAGCACCCACTTGAACCTCTGAGGACAACAGTACTCCCTAGCACCTCCCTACCACCCTAGTTACAAATAAATGATTAAATAACCAACACATAGATAAATCAATTCTTACCACTTCTTCACTGTTATGCAATTCTTCTCTGCTACACTACCTTCTTCTCTGTACATATTTGGCTTGACTTGATGTCTATGTCTATCTATTCTTTCTCTATCCTTCTCATCCCTTTTGATATGTGCGCATTATGCTCTCTCCACCTTTTCCTTTCTATTCAGCCTCTGTTCCTTCTATCTAAGCTTTTCTTCACTCTATACATTCTGTAATTTTTCAATTCTACAATTCAACTCATTTTTCCAGTCCGAACAACCAACCATCCACAATCTCTATGTTCTTCTTTTATCTACAACCACGACGTTTGTTACACCTAAAATCATCTTCAACCAAAAACGTCTCGGCTACAAAAACGTTAAAAGATCAAGAATCATAAATCAGTTTTGCTAACAGATTTCTAACTGTTCAAATAACTGTGAGATGGAGCACTAGCCCTCCGATCATATTCAAGTTCACCTGCACCGTTGGATGAATTTATTAGTCTTGCATTCATTTCAGCATTTCTCTCTTTGGCATTTTGGGATTTGTGTGATTGAGTGTCTTGACACTCCATGTCGCGATCCCCGAAGAGGAGCTTGGTTTCTATAGCTCTTTTCTTCTATCTCTCGTTGATGTGACCAATGGCTGTGACCAAGGTCTACACAAAGAAATGTTTTTCACATTTCACATTTTGGCATTTCAGGACTTCGCATGTCATGTGGTAGAGTTTCTTGACGCTCCATGTCCTGATATCCGAAGCTTTGAAATGGAGTCGGATCAACGGTCCACACTCTAGATGATTCGATGGTCCAGATCTCTTCGCAATTTCACATGTCATGATTTTGGGGTTCGTGATTTCGGGACTCCTATGGTAGGATTTCTTGACATCTCCATCTTCTAATTTCTGAAACTCCAGAGTGATCGAACAACTCACATAACCCCCTGAGATGGACGATTGACGAGATTTTGGAGTTTTTCCTTTTGGCATTTTGGCATTTGGCATTTCTTGATTTCGACATTCTTGTTGTTCAGTGTTCTTGACAATTCAAAGTACCGGTATCCGAAACTCTGAAATGGAGTTTACATCGGGGTTTCGCATTTCGCGAATTCGAGAGGTTAGGGAACCCCATTCCTTTGACTTCCCAGTCAGCGAAATTACGATCTTTCGCCACATGTCCTATGGACCCAACGATCCAGATCTTATCAAACTTTATGGGCCTTCATTATGCCTGATCAACGGTTCAGATCAATCCTCGATATGATGGCTGAGGATATTTCGTGATTTCGCATATCGCGAGTTCGAGACTCCTGTTGTAATGATCCTTGACATTTCTATCTCCTGGTATCCGAAATCCCGATAGCCAAAACTACGAAATGGAGTTTGACCAACACTTTGATCTTGTCATTCGATCATTGTTGCACTGCTGGTCTTCCTGAACTTATATTTTGTTCCTATTTTTCCATCGAAGCCATAAATGACAGGAATACTCTGATCTTGCCATCAATGACAAGAATACTCTACCTGTTAAACATGCCAACCATCATACTCTGCCTTCTGTCTGAAAACATGTCAACACACCAAACATGAAAGGATTATAAGGAGGCGATGTGTCCCCTGACACAAAACTAGTATTGATGTTATATGTTAGAATGGAGGATGACATGTGTGAAGTCATATTCAACATACCAAAATAAAAAGGATTAGAGGCTATAGGCATCAACTAAGAAGTATAACTAGGAATCCCCATCGAAAAGGTGCCAGGGGAAACGAATATTGATGATGATGAATTCATACTATTCGAAAATTTATAAGGATTCATCCCCATGGAATGAGGTGAGCTCATGGATAATGTAGCGCTAATTGAGGGAGTCGTAGGAATCCAAGTAACTGATGATGAGGGAATCACGAAGACTCCACTAACCATAACATAGGTTGGAGTTGAAGGGTTTCCTAAAAAACTCATATCTGAATCAATACTCACGATGGGATGATTGCGAGCCTGAGCGGTGGAGATGTATGTACCATGTTTATTAATTTTACGCCTTTTAGGAGGCAACTTCAGTATCAGACCAAACTGTGGTAATTGATTCAAGAGATGAAGAGACAGGTGGGTGGCTGGTCTCGCTCCACTATGACTCAAAACTCATGATGCAAAGAAAAATCCTAAGGCCAATTAATATACAAAGAGAACACTCCTAAATAAAACTAGAGACCAATGTACACAAACAAGAGAGAGTGGTTGAAAAGGGGCCTCCTGAACTAAATAAGGTATGCCTCTCCCAGGAGGGGATTGAGACTACCAAACAATAGAGATGAGGTAGAAGAATCTGTTATAAGGACCCTCATGGGATTCACAGCACAATAAGTCAAATCCCTCTGAAGAGAAGATCCTCTATAAAGTCTGTGTGTTGTCTGATCCCTATCTGACTCATGGTACCTGCAGAATAACACTTGCAAGTAACATGTGTGGATACTTAGGATAGGAAACTAAGGTCACCACTATATAACCAATGCTCGGGAGAACATTCACAAGTCATGTCCACCTTATTGACAGGGTAGCTAATCCTGAAGCTCATGTATCAACAACTCATTGAAACCGAGAAAATAAATCCCTCCACTTGGGTCTTCACCACTTCAATCCTCTACAAGGAAAGCTCACAAGTTCTAGGAGTATTTGGGTTCCTCTTTCACAATATAGGGAGAGCTTGGGGGATGAACATAAGTATATTCAGACTTAAAGGACTAAGGGATGCATACTCAAGGATGTAATATGAGGAAAAACTTCTCCAGAGTGTACTTGCTCTCAACATTTTCTCCTCCTTCAAGGCTTGTATATGGCTCAATTTATAGCCTCCAATGAGAATTGAAGGGTCGAATCGGAGTGTTTTCAGCATATGAAGTGCCAAGGATCATGGATCCCATGGCTTGGCATGGAAAATCCGAAATATTTTTATGTTTTAGCAAAAAACCTGATGTATGTGGGCTGTAATGGAGAAACTTGCATATATGTAATTTCTATAACTGTAGCCCGCGTATATGTACATAATTTTGAATTTTTGACTTTTGACTTAGCAAAATGGGGAACTGAGTCTGTAAAGGGAAAGTGTAGGTCACTAAATCATGATACATAGGGTGTGCAAAAAATCGCTATAACACTTATTGATGTTTAGTTAGGACCATGCACAAATTATGGTGAATTTCTATGGGGGGCAGTCCACAAGTCCACAACTTGTATGGAATTGAATTGGGTAATAATACTAGAGTGGGATTTCTTCAAGAATTTCTTTATATGGTGAGAGTTGATCATTTCAAAGGGGATAAAATTAATCCTCTCGAGGGAATGATGATGATTTTTCTTAGTGAAGCCCATGCATAATTCCTTGAAATACATGGTAAAAAGACCCAAAGTACATAAAAATTATGCGATAATGACTACATCACAACAACCCATTTTAATAGAGAACATGTGATTTTTGAGTTGATATTCCCCCATTTGTAGTTTTACATTTCCACATATTCCTCCACATTTCATCATATCTCCATTGTCTATCATAATTTGAGAATTATGCATTACATGGACATAACTAATCCTGATTTTTTTTCGAAACAAAATGAAAGCAGAGATATTACAATGAAATACTCATGAAAATTTCCAGAAATAGAACAATACATGATTTCTATTAATGAAATAATTGTAAAGAGATTGTAAAAATACAGAGTGCAAGACTTGCTAGAATGGTGGCAGCTTTATCTCTGAGAAGAGATGTGATGGTTATGCTCATTCACAAGATTATGATTACAATGAGGCTCTAAAGCACTTTTTATGATAAACATAAATTCCAAAAACATAGACATCCAAAATCCTAACCCTAGGAGATGAAACACCAAAAGTCAAGTGAGCCCTGTTGGGGTAAGTTAGTACATTAACTTCTCGGGTTCATAACTTTTGCATACGATATCCATTTTAGGTGCATGATAGCTCGTTGGAAAGTTATTTTTGATAACTACACATTATGCCATCAAATTGTGACTCTATCTATAGTTTGAATGTGGAAAGCCAAGAAAACATTGTTTAGATCCCCAAAACAACCTTGGAAGTACATAAAGATGTACTGATATGAAAAATTCCAAAATAATCCAGTTGGAACGGGTGGGTGGCCATCAATATCCACTTGGATGTTGTGTAGGGCTTCAGTACAACCCCATAAGTGTATATCCCACAATTACAAAGAAATGTCCCCATTACAGAGAAACGTGTTGAACTGAAAATTGTTTAAATGAGCTAGTTGGAATATGGAATAGGTGGGTGGCCACCAATATCCACTTGGATCAATCCTCCCCCCTTATGAAGCAATGGTATCCATTGCGTTGAGTGCTCAGGTAAGAGGGGAAATCGTTTTCCAAATCTTAGTATTGGTGAGTTATGTGCGTTGTTGGATACGTTGTGTTTCTTGGTCTGTGGAAGGCTGTCACAAACTTGTTGCCGACGAGGTTGAATATATTCCACCAACATTTTGTCTTTGGGTTTGATGGGGCATTGTTAAGGAACCATTGTAGGTGAAGAAACAATATCTTCTTTCTCTTCTGCAATCTATTTTTGCTGGATAGAAGGTGTTGAGGCTACAATGGTTGTAGTGGCCTTCTGTGCATCCTTTGAATAGACTGTGAAGAGGATGAATTTTGTAGTATGAGAGATTAACTCGCGGAACTATTTTAGTGGAACACTAGTTGGAACTACCTCTGGTATCCTATAGAACTAACCTCTCAGAGTAATAATGACACTACTAGGTATAGAATCATAAACAACATGACATTTCCACATGTATGGTTGGCCCAAAACAACATCACAGACATCAAGAGGGATAACATCACACACTACCTCATACTTGAAGGGATAGATGCCATATGAAAGGCGACACTGCTGGCTGACACAAATATCTAGTCCCTGGTGAAGCCACCCGATGTTTTATGGTTGCGGGTGTGGTGTTGTCGACAACCCCAACTGTTTGATGACCTTAGCTGAGATGAGGTTTCTTTGGCTGTCATTATCAATAATGAAATGCAATGGGGTTCCCTTCACCCACATCTCTGAATGGAAGAGATGCTCCCCCTCTTCAGGATCTACTGGTTCTTCTGGTTGAATTGTTGTGGTCGTGGCAGTAGCAGTGGGGTCTGTATCAATGATCTGTTTGTTTTCAATATTTTCTGGATCAGATTCTAAATCAGGGTTTGGCTCAGTGTCTTTGAACTCGACCACCAATTACAGTTTCGAGTGACATTCATCGGTGTTGTGCCAAGGGATTCTGTGGAAGTCACACCACTTCCCAGTGTCAGTATTCATCTTTCCTTTCTCCTTCTTGTCCCATGTCTTGGACTGGTTTTCTAGAGGTTGTTGGTTAGGGTCGTCTTTACCATGCTTTGGATGTTGCGTATTTGCAGACCCAAATTCCCATTTGTTCTAGTGCCTAAATTTCTTCTCGATTTTGACAGCATATCTATAGGCAAATCCCAATGATGAGATGTTTAGGAAATCCATTTTGGTTTGAATGTACCTATGAAAAGCCCCACGATATTTTAGAACCATATTCCACTCAGAGTCTTTGATACCCAGCTTGGTGCACAAGGTATGGAAAGTATTTGTGAACTCTAACATTATTTTCCTCTTCTCTTGTTGCAGCATGGTCCATCTCATGTACTGGTCTTCATAGTTATCAACAGGGTAGTACATTCCTTGACCACATCCACAAAAAAATTCCAAGTGGGCTCAACCCCATATATTCCAAATTCCTTTGTGGAAATTTTCTCCCAGTAAGTTTTCCACCAATGTTTGACATGGGGGAGAGACTTGAGGAGTGAGAAGGTGATATTTTCCTTGTCGGAAAAGTTTTGAACAAAGAAATAACCTTCTAATAGATTTAACCATTTTTCTAGAGCATCCGCATCTATCTGACCTTCAAATATGGGAATATCAAAATTAACTTGTACCTTGAAGGGAGAGTTTCCTCCAAAATGGTCGCTTGATGAAGATGCGCTTGTTGCTATCAGTAGGAGTTGAAGGATGTGTGCAAAATTCTCCATCATTTTGTCCCTCTATCACGTAAAATCTTGCTCAAGCAATAGGTTAATAGAATCTTCTTCTACATCGTTCTTCTTTTATTCCGCCATCAAGGGTTTCTTGGGAATGCGAGAGTGGTTTTCCTTAAGAGAGACAAGATTGAAACCCAACTGGATATACTTGAACCTCTTCAGGGACATGCGATGAAAAACGATCAAGTGTAGCCTACTCTGATACCACTAATCCGGATTTGTTTTTTGGAATGAAATGAAAGTAGAGATATTACAATGAAATAATCATTAAAATTACTAGAAACAAAGAAATATAGCAATACATGATTTCTATTAATGAAAGAATTGTAAAGAGAATATAAAAATACAGAGTGCAAGACTCGCTAGAATGGTGGCATCTTTATCTTTGAGAAGAGATGTGACAGCTACACTCATTCGCAAGAAGATGATTACAATGAGGCTCTGAAGTCCATTTTATGATAACATAAATTTCAAAACCCTAGACATCCAAAAACCTAACCCTAGGAGATGAAACGTGAAAAGTCAAGTGGGCCCTGTTGGGGTAAGTTAGTACATTAACTTCCCGACATCGTAACTTTTTCATACGATATTCGTTTTAGGCACATGATAGCTCATTGGAAAGGTATTTTTGAGAAATACACATTATGCCATCAAAACCTGACTTCATCTATAGTTTGACTATGGAAAGTAAAAAAAACACTGTTTAGAGCCCCAAAACGGCCCTGGAAGTACAAAAAGTTGTACTGATATGAAAACTTCCAAAATAAGCCAGTTGGAATAGGTGGGTGGCTGCCAATATCTACTTGGATTCTATGTAGGGATTCGGGACAGCACCATAAGTGTATATCCCACAATTACAAATAAATGTCCCCATTACAGAGAAATGTGTTGAACTAAAAATTGTCCAGATGAACCAGTTGGAATATGGAACAGGTGGGTGGACACTAATATCCATTGGGATCAATAACAATGAGTTTCTTCGACCATTTTCCTATGAATAAAATCGTGGGTGTTTTTTATTTCAATCAAAACAATCACCTTGTGGTTATTTATGTAGACAATCAACTTCAGGGCACGGGGAGAAAAAATACTCGATAAAGCATGGAGGTAAATTTCCCAAGGAGCTTCGGTGGTTGTTTCTTCCTAAGAAGGAGGAGTGGGAAATGCTAAATATAGCTCGGGAGTGTTTTTCAAAGGAATGCATTTGATAGGAATTTATTCATGGTGGTCTTTGGAGGACACATTCATTTGAAATGATTTTTTTTCTTTACAATCATGCCCTTTGAAGAACTTCTCATCGCAATTGTAGAAAAGTTTAATCCATTGGTATTTTGCAATTTCTTCCTGGTACAATTTGTGGATTTTCAAGGATAGAGAGGGAAAGGGGGTTGTTATTGATTCCAAAGGGGGGCATGGATGGGGAATAAAATTATTTTTTTGTTTGTTTGTGCATTGACCACTTTCTCTATCTCTCTAAGAGACCTCAAATCAAGTAATTGGGCACTGTATCATGACTTGTGGCATAATCTAATACTTGAGACCACATATGAAACATTCTTTAAAAAAAATAATGTAGGTACTTTGTGTGTATTTCTAATTTCTCAAAGGATGCTATAAAATCTTCTACTCTGCCCTTTTAGGTAAACTTGGTGAGCCATCCCAAATAGTGAGTGTCTCTTTCAAAAAATGAGCATAGATGGATTTCACAAATAGGCTCTAGTAAATGTATCCCTCGTATGATTTCTTATTCCATTGCCACCATTCCTATAATTTTGGATGCAAGCAAAATACCCCCACTTCAAGTTTCAATAGGTCATCAATAATTCCTTGGAGGGGGATGTAGTGCTCCATTTGGGTAACCTAGCCTCTTGGGTTTGAACCATCAAATTTGTTAAGTTCTACTTTATGAAGTTTGTTCCACATATGATGTTGATGATCACAAATGGGTGGAATTTATCAATGCACATTCCCATTGGAGGATTCAACCCTATCTTGGTGGATTTGTGATTCCTATTATGTTCACTTGGGTGTAGGGTGAAGACGATAGACTCATGCATGTTAACAATTTTTTCTACCATATACGTTTGCATGCTCATAAATTTCTTGGTAGCATTGTTATGTATGTCATCTAGCTTAGAATCATGTTGTTTGAGCTTGGATTAGATATCAAAGGAATTATTTTCCATATTGGTGAGTTGATTTTCAATGGGCATGTTTATAGTGGTTTCCATGGGGCCTGTGGGTCCACCAAAAAGGTTACTAGAGACTTATACCAATGCAATAAACGTCTCATGGGAAGTATTTTGAGATAGGTCACCCACAATAGTATGTTTATGTCCATAGAAAAAATTTATTGGATAACAATACCATTTCAATTAGTGTTGTGTAAGGAATCTTTTAGGATAGGTCTCCCACAACGGTGCTATTAGGACCCGATTTATTCTTATTATTATTTTGGACTCCAATAGGAGTATTACTCCAGTATGAGTATTACTCTAGTATGACTATTAATCTAGTGATGAAACTCTCAAATTCTTGATATTTCACTTTATGTAGGAATTTCATGGTCCATACTACAAAGTCTAAGGTTTGTAGGGTCCTAAGGAGAAAGGAATGTTAGGTTCTATCATTCTCTTATACGTGTGCAACTTTCTAGTAGTAGTAATTGTCCAAATATATCATGATGATAATGAGGTTTTATCATACCCTTAGTTATAGTATTTGATACCCAGGTACTCGAGATTGATATCCCTGAGTGTTGTTCTCAATGTATTATTACAACTAGTAGATGACTATTAGGTCTTTGTAAGTCTAGTTTTAGGTGTGCCTAGGGGGTTTCAGATATACTTAAGGGAATGTGGAAGACAAATCCATACATACAAGTGCTTTGTAATTTGGTACTATGATAAGGGTTACCAATAGAGTTTACAAGGGTGTTCAACCAGATGATGGAACTTGTATTTTTTGCATGTATTCTTCCCCAAAATAGGTCTACTCATTGAAAAATAGATGTTTGTGTTATTCAAATATTTTGGAACACATCTCTAGCCTAAAAAAACTTCTAAAATCTCGGCATGTGTTTTCTTAGGAAAAAGATTTGATACCACATGTAGTGTACTTAACTATCAAAAATAGAATAACATGAACAAGATTCAAATAGATTAAATGTGGGAAATAAAATACATGAGAAAATAAGATTAAAGTTGTAGAATATTACCCTTGTATTGAAGATTTCGAAAATATTGAGCAATGTTGGTGGGATTCTTCGAGAAGGAAACCTTMTATGAGTAGAGCTCCAAATAYAATAACAACCCTTGATGAAACATTACATAGCCTTCTTATAAAAACCCTAAATACTTGTGGTCCCATCATTAATGAGTACAAACAATCTAGTGGCCTTATTTAATGAAGATGATCCTTTTACTTTAATTAGCTAGGCCACTAACTATCCAAGGGGTCTTATTCAAAGAAAGTGTCCTCATACATCAACCATTCATCGACCATTATCCATTGAAAATAAATGATATGAATCATTAAGTCAATTTGGACCCTCAATTGTAAGTGAAAACCAAAATGATTGTATTATTTTGATCTTGAGAGAACAGATGCCAATAATTACAATATATTCATTAGTGACTCAGATGACAAAGATGTAGATAACATCTCTAGCAATAATAACATGAATCTTGCAACCAGGGATTCTTAAATTTARGGGTCACGTAAAAAAGGGAAATGTTACAATACTTTATAGGCTCCAAAAGTACTCACAATTGTATTAATTATTGTAGAGAAAAGGATGAACCTATCATCTATCTAGTCAAGGATTTTAAATTCATGGTTGCAAATGGTAAAATGATCTTAGGAAAAGGAAAACGTCATAAGATAGCACTATCTATACAAGACTTCAAAATGGAGCCCGACTTCTATGCCTTACATCTATATGACTTTATCAAAATAACTCTATTTAGTGGAACGAAAAGTCGACATAATAATATTTTCTCACTATGGAAAGGATAATGTCCTCCATGTTGGTACTATATAATTTATACATCTCCAAATATTTCATTATTGAATGTGACACATTAGGTCTTGGAATTAGAGTGATATTAATACAAAAAGGATGTCTAGTGACCTTTGAAAGTAGGAAAATCAACCTTAATGAGAACCTCAAATTTACCTATGATAAGGAGATACTTGCAATCATGCACACTATAACTAAATGGTACCAATGCCTCTCAAGAAGTGTTCATAGTCCATATACAGCATGATAAATAGGAGAATTTATTGCAAAAAAAAAATTGGAAACAAAATAGAAATATGGGTAGAAAGGATACATACTTTTAACTTCAAAATATTACACAAAGATTAAAAGACAATATTTCCTTTAATGTCCTATATTGATATTATGAGAAAATCACTACATATTTATGTTTTCCGATGTTCCGAATTGGATAGATGAAGTATGATTAAATTATGTCAAGAATATCAAAATTAGAAAAATAATTGTAAATACTAATAAGAAGACAATTTTTGAGAAAAGTGATATTATTTGGTACAACGATTGTATCTACCTATCCCCATCATCCAAATTCAAGAAAGAAGGTTTGAATTAAGTTTATGATTTACTAGTAATGAGACATAGAGGATTTCTTAATGCATGCTATGACACTCACCAGTCCGTCTTTTAAATGAAGAACGACATAAAAAAGCATGTCACAAATGTGATACTTTCCAAAAGAATAAGAGTGATAATTTCACATACCTAGGACTACTACAACCTCAATACATTCCCAACCAAAAATGGTAAGAAATATCTATAGATTTCATCAATTTTAAATAATAAGGATTGCATATTTGTGGGAATAGATAAATTAACCAAATATGCATACTTCATTTCACTTTTAAAAAATGACACTTCGAACAAATGGCATATATATTGGCTAAGTATATGTACAAAATATGTTAGAGGGTAAATATTGCATATTTTTATTTGAATAGATAACCAAATATGCATGCTTCAATTCCCTATGAAACGATAACACTTCAAACAAATTTCATATATGTTCTCTAAATATGTGACAAGCTACATGGGCTACCTAAAGCAATTGTGAGTGACTAAAACTTAAAATTCAATAATACATTTTGGTAGGAAATATGTAACAAAACATGCATAGCACTTATAATGAATTCATATTATCAGCCACAAATAGAGGAAAACAAAATAGTAAATAAATGTGTGGAGACATATCTCCTTTCTTTTACAACTAACAAATATAATAAGAGGTTCAATGACTATGCTTCCTTGAATGGTGATGCAATTCCACATATCACATAGATATGAAAAATGACTCTATTCAAATATTTATACAATTATGCCCCTTCAAGCCTTAAAAGTTTTCTTTAACCAAAAGTCAAGGTTATCACAATCAAAGACTTTGTGGAAGAATCTCAAAATGTTACACATATACTAAAAGAAAACTTAGTTAATGCCCATAATGAAATTAAATAACATGGTGATTGTCATCGACCCAAATGATACTTGAAAGGGGGACATCATGTATTTGTGTGTCTTCAACCATACATACAACAATCTCTTAAGCAAGATGGAAATAACACATTGGCATATAAGGATTTCACAAATAGGCTCTAGGAAATGTATCCCCCGTATGATTTCTTATTCCATTTCCACCATTCCCATCATTTTGGATGCAATAACAATACCCCCACTTTAAGTTTCAATAGGTCATCAATAATGCCTTGGAGGGAGAAGTAGTGTTCCATTTGGGTAACCTAGCCTCTGGGGTTTGAACCATCAAACTTGTTAAGTTCTACTTTAGGACGTTTGTGCCACATATAATGTTGATGATCACAAAAGGGTGGCATTGATCAATGCACATTTCCGTTGGAGGATTCAACCACATCTTGGTGGATTTGTGGATCCTATTATCGTTCAACTGGGTGTAGGGTGAAGAGGATAGACTCATGCATGTTAACAATTTTGGCTACCATCTAGGTTTTCATGCTCATAAATTTCTTGGTAGCATTGTTCTGTATTTCATCTAGCTTAGAATCATGTTGGTTGAGCTTGGATTAGATCTCAAAGGACTGATTTTCTAGATTGGTGAGTTGATTTTCAATGGGCATGTTTCTAGTGGTTGCCATGGGGCCCGTGGGTCCACCAAAATGGTTACTAGCAATAAACGACTCACATGAATTATTTTGAGATAGGTCACCCATAATAGTATGTTTGGGTCCACAGAAAAAAAATTATTGGATAGCAGTACCATTGCAATTAGTGTTGTGCAAGGAATATTTTAGGATAAGTCTCCCACAATGGTGTTATTAGGACCCAATTTATTATTATTATTATTTTCGGCTCCAATAGGAGTATTACTCAAGTATGAATATTACTCTAGTATGAGTATTAATCTAGTGATGAAACTCCCAAATTCTTTATATTTCACTTTATGTAGGAATTTCATGGTCCATACTACAAAGTCTAAGGTTTGTAGGGTCCTAAGGACAAAGGAATGACGGGTTCTATGACTCTCTTATATGTATGCAAGTTTCTAGTAGTAGTAATTGGCCAAATATATCATGATGCTAATGAGGTTGTATCATTCCCTTAGTTATACTATCTGATTCCCAAGTATTTGAGAGTGATATCCCTGAGTTTTGTTCTCAATGTATTATTACAACTAGTAGATGACTGATAGGTCTATGTAAGTCTATTTTTAGGTGTGCCTAGGGGGTTTTAGATATACTTAAGGGTATGTGGAAGACAAATCCATACATACAAGTGTTTCGTAATTTGGTACTATGAGAAGGGGTACCAATAGAGGTTACAAGGGTGTCCAACCAAATGATGGAACTTGTATTCTTTGCATGTATTCTTCCCGAAAATAGGTTTACGCATTGAACAATAAATGTTTGTGTTATTTAAATATTCGAGAACACATTTCTAGCCTTTTTTTTTTCTTTCTAAAATATGGGCATGTGTTTTCTTAGGAAAAATATTTGATACCACTTGTAGTGTACTTAACTAGCAAAAATAGCATAACATGAACATGATTCAAATAAATTAAATGTGGAAAATAAAATACAAGAGAAAATAAGATTAAAGTTGTAGATATTACCCTTATATTGAAGATTTCCAAAAGATTGAGCAATGTTGGTGGGATTTTTCGAGAAGGAAACCTTCTATGAGTAGAGCTCCAAATACAATAACAACCATTGATGGAACATTAGATAGCTTTCTTATCAAAGCCCTAAATACTTGTGGTTCCATCATTAATGAGTGTAGACCATCCAATGGCCTTATTTAATGAAGATGATCCTTTTACTTTAATTAGCTATGCTATTGACTATCTAATGTGCCTTATTCAAAGAAAGTGTCCTCATACATCACCATTCATCGATCATTCTCCATTGAAAATAAATTCTATGAATCATTAAGTCAATTTGGACCCTCAATTGTAAGTGAAAATCCAAATGATTGTATTATTTTGATCTTGAGAGCACATGTGCCAACAATTACAACATATTCATTAGTGACTCAGATGACAAATATGTAGATAACATCTCTAGCAATAATAACATGAATCTTGCAACCAGGGATTCTTAAATTAAAGGGTCATGTAAAAAAGGGAAATGTTACAATACTTTATAGGCTCCAAAAGTACTCACAATTGTATTAATTATTGTAGAGAAAAGGATGAACCTATCATCTATCTAGTCAAAGATTTTAAATTCATGGTTGCAAATGGTAAAATGATTTTAAAAGAAGGAAAAAGTAATAAGATAGCACTATTTATACAAGACTTCAAAATGGAGCCCAACTTCTATGCCTTACATCTATATGACTTTATCAAAATAACTCTATTTAGTGGAACGAAAAGTTGACATAATAATATTTTCTCACTAAGGAAAGGATAATGTCCTCCATGTTGGTACTATATATCTTATACATCTCCAAATATTTCATAATTGAATGTGACACATTATGGCTTGGAATTAGAGTGATATTAATAAAAAAAGGATGTCTAGTGACCTTTGAAAATAAGAAACTCAACCTTAATGAGAACCTCAAATCTATCTATGATAAGGAGATACTTGCAATCATGCATGCTATAACTAAATGGTGCCAATGCCTCTCAAGAAGTAAGTTCCTAGTCCATATAAAGCATGATAAATAGGAGTATTTATTGCAAAAAAAATTTGGCAACAAAATAAAAAAATGGGTAGAAAGGATACAAACTTTTGACTCAAAATATTACACAAAGATTAAAAGACAATATTTCCTTTAATTTCCTATATTGATATTATGAGGAAATCACTACATATTTATGTTTTCCAATGTTCCAAATTAGATAGATGAATTATGATTAAATTATGTCAAGAATTTCGAAGTTAGCAAAATAATTGTGAATACTAATAAGAAGATAATTTTTACTTAGAAAGGTGATATTATCTGATACAAATATTGTATCTACGTATCCAATGGTTACGCTTCCTTGAATGGTGATGCAATTCCACATATGACATAAATATGCAAAAATGACTCTATTCAAATATTTATATGATTATGCCCCTTCAAGCCTTAAAAGTTTGATTCAACCAAAAGTCAAGGTTATCACAATCAAAGTCTTTGTGGAAGAATCTCAAAATGTTACACATATATTAAAAGAAAACTTAATTAATTCCCATAATGAAATTAAATAACATGGTGATTGTCATCGACCCAAATGATACTTGAAAGGGGCATCATGTATTTGTGTGTCTTCAACCATACATACAACAATCTCTTAAGTAAGATGGAAATAACACATTGGCACCAAAAATTTGTGAACCCTACCAAATATTAATAAATTAGCAAAGTTTCCTATGTTTTAGATCCCTTTGATGAAGGTTGAATTCACAATGTATTCCATACCATCCAAATATTAATAAATTAGCAAAGTTTCCTATGTTTTAGATCCCTTTGATGAAGGTTGAATTCACAATGTATTCCATACCATCCGATTTTATAAAATGTTGAGGAATCATTACTTAGTACTAAAAAAATTGCCCATCATGGATGAAGAAAGAAATATTTTTTTAAATATAAAGAATGTTATCAACTTAAACTAGATCTCTAGGATCCCGATAAATAATTAAATATTTTATATAATAAAATATTTTATAAAATTAAGAATTCGCCACAACTTTTCTTCATCACATTATTCATTCATTAATAAATTTTTCTTAAAATTTGTGTTTGTATGCTTTCAAACCATAAGCCTCGTGCATATTAAATTTTAAGTGAAATGGTAGGGCATGTTTGAGACTTCTTGGTTTGTGAACAATTTTATTTAAATTTTATTAATTTTTAAATTTTTATTTTATTTAATTTTATTAATATTATTATTTTTTCAAGTTAATTTAATTTAATTTTGTATTTAATATTTATATTATTATTATTATTTCAAATTCATAGAACATTTTTTTAAGGCTGGACAAAATATTATTTTTGTTCGTTGGAGAAGTACATCATCACTATTAAACTATAAAAAAGTACATTGCATTAAGAAAAGAAAATATATTGCCGAACATTAAATAGTTGTCATTGATAATAAAAAAATGTCACAAAAGATATAAACACTTTGGAGTCCAATACATACATAACTTCTCTCTGGTAAAACAACTACTCTTTTCATTATAATAAAATCTTCTTGCAGTTTTTTTTCAACGAAAAAAAATACGCTTTATATTCAGAAGGATATAAAATTGTACAGTACAAAAGTAGCTGGTCTATCTCGAGAGAAACCAAGATGGAATGCCTATGACAATAAACAAATCCAAGCTAA
>JZKD02S1707056.1:17332-44051 GCA_000966675.3 Picea glauca
GATTTAGATATGAGCAATCAAGTTTTTCAAGAAGATTGAGATAGCCAAGCAACAAACAATCACAGACTATAAATCATGTGATGACTGGGAGAAGGACACAGGTGAAACACAACAATAGTTATGAGCATAAAAATCGTTATGATCTGTTATTCAGTGAACTAGAATGTTACAACTGCCATAATTATGGACATAAAGCTGCAGACTTTCGCTTAAGAAACTATAAGCCAGATCTGAATCCTGCTACTGAAAATTTCAAGGTTTGGAAGAAGAAAGAAGATGACCAGTGTGGATTAGTGTTATCAGCCCAAAGACAAAAGAATTCCTGGTATATTGGCAGTGGATGTTCCAAACATATGATTGGAGACAAAAGTAAGTTTCTAACTCTAAGTGAAATCAAATCAGGGAATGTAACTTTTGGAAATGATGCACCAGGAAAAATAAAAGGTAAAGGAATGGTAAGTTTGAGTAATGGCAAAGGGAAAGCTCAATATGTGTTGTTTGTAGAAGGCTTGAAACATAATCTGCTTAGTGTCAATCAAGTCTGTGACCGAGGATGTGAAGTCGTTTTTACCTCTAAAGATTGTAGAATAAAATCGGTGAATTCAGGACAGCTAGTTGCAAAAGGGATAAGAACAAAAAACAATGTCTATGTGTTAAAAGAAGAAAAAGAAGAATGTTACTTAAGCAAGTATGATGAAAGTTGGCTATGGCATAGGAGACTTGGACACTTAAATTTTGATCATATAATCAAGCTCAGAAACAATGGGGCAATAAAATTTCTTCCGAAGATATCAAATCCATACGACTCTGTTTGTAAACCTTGCCAGATAGGAAAACTTACTCGCACTCAGTTCAAATAAAAAAACTTTCCTTCAACAGAAAAACCTCTCCAGTCAGTACATATGGATTTATGTGGACCATCAAGGAAAGAAGGTACAGGAAAAGAAAATTATTTTATGTTGATTATTGATGACTATTCTAGACTAACATGGGTTGCCTTTTTGAGGGAAAAATATGAAGCATTTGAAAAATTCAAAGTGTTTAAGGCTCTAACTGAGAATCAAACAGGAAAAAGATTGAAGGCAGTAAGGTATGATAGAGGAGGATATTTTAGCTCATGGAACTTCAAAGAGTTCTGTGATAAACATGGAATCAAAAGAGAGTACACAATTCCAAGGACTCCACAACAAAATGGAGTTGTTGAGAGGCAGAATAGATCAACACAACAAATGGCAAGATCAATTATGAATGAAAGGAACATACCTCAGACATATTGGGTGGAAGTAATGCATAAAGTTGTTCATATCCTTAACAAAGCACATCTCAGACCACACAGTGACAAGACTCCTTATGAACTATGGTTTGGAAGATCTTCTTCAATTAAGCATTTTAAAGTCTTTGGGAGTAAATGTTACATTAAGAATAATGATGAAAATATTGGCAAATATGATGACAAGGTTGATGAAGGTATCTTCTTGGGTTATGCTACAAACAGTAAAGGGTACAGATGCTACAATAAGAGATTGCATAAACTAGTTGATTGTATAAACATAAAAGTTGATGAAGAAATCCCAGTCAGAAATGTAAGCAGTGTTGATCCAAGCACAGAAGATATAGTTGAATACGAAGATGAACAGGTCCAAGGATCAGAAAGAGAATAATATGAATTAGATGAAGATACGAATACTATGACTAACACAAATCAGCAGAAAGAAGAAAAATCACCTCTCGAAATTGTTAGAAAGAATCATCCTGAAAATCAGATAATTGGAGATATAAATAAAGGAATTCAGACAAGAAGGAAATTGATTAAAGACTCAGAACAATCTCATGTTGTTTTTTTATCTATGACTGAACCTAAAAATTTTGATGAAGCCATCCAGCATGATGATTGTATTAGAGCTATGAATGAAGAGCTTGATCAAATTGAGAAGAAAAATACTTGGGAGCTTGTCCCTAGACCTGAAGATAAGAATGTAATAGGTTCCAAATGGGTGTTCAAAAATAAAATGAGTGAAAAATGACAAGTTGTTAGAAATAAAACCAGATTGGTCTATAAACGGTATGCACAAGTTGAAGGTCAGGACTTTGATGAAACTTTTGCACCAGTGGCGAGATTGGAAGCCATCAAAATGTTCCTTTCATATTCATGCCATAAGAACTTTAAAGTGTATCAGATGGATGTTAATTCAGCTTTTCTTAATGGAGATCTAGAGGAAGAAGTATATATGGAGAAACCTGAAGGATTATCATTGATAGATAATCCTAATTATGTTTGCAAGCTGAAGAAGGCCTTATATGGACTGAAACAAGCACCACGAGCTTGGTATTATAGACTGGAAAAACATTTACAAGACAAAGGGTTCAAGAAAGGTACTATTGACAGCAATCTCTACATTAAGTCTGAAGGTGATAATTTACTAGTTGTTTTGGTTTATGTAGATGATATTATTTTTGGTTGTACTAATGAATCATTTGTTCAGTGTTTTGCTAACTCTATGCAAGCAGAGTTTGAGATGTCCATGATAGGAGAACTGTCATATTTTCTTGGTTTAAAAGTAAATCAGAGTTCTGCAGGAATATTTATCTCTTAAGAAAAATATTTGAAAGAGATGTTGAAGAAATTTCAGATGAAGGATTCCTCTCATGTTAGTACACCTATGGTGGTTGGTTGCAAGCTCAGTAAAGATGATATATCACCCGATGTTGATCAAAGGACATATCGATCAATGATAGGTAGTCTTTTGTACATCACAACATCCCGTCCTGATATAATGCAAGTTGTTGGAATGGTAGGTCGTTATCAGTCAGCTCCTAAACAAATTCACTTCGTAGTTGTCACAAGGATATTCAAATACTTGAAGGGAACAATGACTTATGGTCTGTGGTATCCCAGAAATTAGAATTTTCAGTTAACTGCTTATTCAGATGCAGATTGGGAAAATTGTGTGGATGCGAGAAAGAGAACCAGTGGAGGTGCCTTCTTCCTAGGTGACTCATTGGTAGCATGGATTAGTAAGAAGCAGGGATCTATTTCCTTATCAACTATAGAAGTAGAGTACATTGTTGTTGCTACTTGTTGCACTCAGATTTTGTGGATGATTCAAACTCTTGCAGATTTGAAGGTAAACTATATTGTTTCGATTACAATTCACTGTGATAACACTAGTGCCATTAGTGTCTCCAAGAATCTTGTTCTTCACTCCAAGACTAAGGATATCCCAATAAAATACCATTTTCTCAGAGAACAAGTTACAAACAGAGTCGTTCAGCTGAATTATATTCCTTCCACAGAAAAGATAGTTGATATCTTTACTAAACCGTTAGAAGCAACCCCTTTTGGATATCTTCGTCAAAAGTTGGCGGTTATAACTTCTTTCATCTAATCTGTTCACCTGATCAGGGGGAGTACTTATTGAATATCTGTTGTATTTCTAAGTTGCTCATAGTTGATAGGGGGAGTATGTACTGCAATAGCTCAGGGGGAGTGTGTTTCTTCTTTGACATTGAGGTCAAAGGGGGAGAAAATGTGGTAATTTCAAGGATGCTACAGTGGTAGTAATTTCAAGGATGCTATAGTGGTATAGTTGCATGTTTTTCAAGTCAAGGATGCTACAGTGGTAGTAATTTCAAGGATGCCACAATGGTATAGCTGCATGTTATTCAAGGGGTTACCATCAATGCCAAAGGGGGGGATTGTTGGCATGTTTTTTTAGATAGAGGAAGAGTATGCGTGTTTTTCATTGATGGCGAACATCAGCACGATCAGTAGTGTAGAGATAATGGAAAGATCAACAGTGTAAGATCAGAAGGAGGAAAATAGTCAAAGCACGACAAAGGTTTCATTTCGGAGTTTTGCAGATCGGGAAATCCAAAGGAAAGAGGTTCGAACTCACGATATGAAAAATCACGATAACAATCCTGACCGTTGGAGTCATAGGACACATGGAAAGCGATTGGAATTTCGCTGACTTTCACATTGGAGGAGTCAACAGAGCATGGTGTGGGAACTCGCGATATGAGAGATCACGAAAAGATATGGACCGTCGAATCATTGAGATCGTGGATCGTTGATCAGGCTCGATGAAGTTCATAAGTTCACGAAATACGAAGCACCTTTTGGCACAGCTTGTGGTCACTGCCAGTGGTCACGTGAGGGGAAGAAGCTAGCGGTGCTAAGATCCATCTTGGAGTCTCAGCGATCGCGACATGGAGTATCGAGATCCTTCATCACAGGAATCACAATATGTGATACCGTGATGATATCTGGACCATCAAATCATTGGAGATCTCGACTGTTGATCAGGCTCGATGAAGTTCATAAGCTCGTGAAATACGAAGCGCCTTTTGGCACAGCCTGTGGTCATTGCTGGTGGTCACGTGAGGGGAAGAAACTAGCAGTGCTAAGCTCCATCTCAGAGTCTCGACAATCATGACTTGGAGTGTCAAGACCCTTCTTCACATAAATGTTGAAATGTGAAATCACGAAATTTAAATTCTATTTAGCGCTCAGTCACAACTAGTGGACATATGAGATAAACATGAAATCCTACGGATTTAATCCAACAGTGTTGGTTAATTGGAAACTTGATCGAAGGGTTATTTTTTCACCTCACAGGTAATCGATCAATTATGATTCAGTTAGCAAAACTGAATCATGATTCTTGGACGGTTGGCGATTCAGTGGCTGATGCATTTTCTTGGAGATTCAAGGTGTAACTGAATAAGTGGCATAGGATAAAATGGAAACGCAATGACTGTGGAAGGTGGGAAGTTCTAAATGAAATAATGAGATGAATTGTAAGAAGGGTAAAATGAAAGAATGAAGTGGATGAGATAAAACTCAAAGATGAGTAACAGTCGTCGAATAGACAAAAGCAAGAGAAGAATAGCAGAATAGCATGTAGCAGAGCTGAACTGAAAACAGTTTTTGAACCAGAGAAGAATTGCAGAACAGGGAAGAAGGGATAAGAATTGAATCACATGTATTGTTTGTTTGTTAATTAATTATGGATAATCAGGGAGGTAGGGTGGTGTGAGGGAGGATTGTGGTCCTCTGATATTCGAGTTGGTGCTTGAATATTGGGAGTTGTAGCTTCCATCTAGTTGTGGCTAGAAAACAGGGTGGCAGGGTGGTGCTTTGGAAAAACACAGAGTTTTCTATATGCAAGTTAGTGCTTGTATAAGTGGAAGTAGGTGCTTCCATCTAGTTGGTGCCAGAACACTCAGGGAGTTGGTGCTTCCTTCTAGTCAGTGCTAGAGAAACAAGAGAGTTGGTGCTCTCAACAAGTTGGATCTTGTAAAACAGAGGTAGTAGCCTCACTTTGAGTTGGTGCTCAAACATAGATGATGTACAAAACTTAAAATATTGCCTATCATTTCGAAGAAGAAGAGGTTTTCTCCCTTTATGGGTTTCCTCGTGAAAAATATGTCTTTGTGTATATCTTATGTGTGATTGATGTTCATTGTTTATGTTGTTCATATGATGTATAATATTGATGGTCACTTGATGAAAGATTAAAAATGGTTTAATAAGCTTAAAATTGTTTAAGCACAGTAACAACCGATTCACCCCCACCCTCTCAGTTGTCTTAGTAATTTCAACAGAAGTGAAAGCCACCGAAGTGTCGTGTAATCTCCCACACTCTTGACGGTCGTATCGCCAAAATATTCAACCCTTGGCATATTCGCACTATGGCCACCAATGAGACAATTCACACTGTAGCCTTTTCACAGTGGTAGAATGACTTCATCGTTGCAATACAAAGGCCACGAATCCCACATATGTTGTCAAATAGGCACACTCACCACATCTAGTTCAGGATGAGCCATGACCATATGTTTGTTTAACCTCTCGAGGTTTCTCCAACTCTCTTCCATATGAATCCTTTACCATTTTATCTGGATGAGGCAATGTTCAACAAGGAAGTCATTGTATGGTTGGGTGTCACTGTAGAAAATAAGTGGTCGGGTGTCTCCTACATGATGTCTGCCTTCGCACAAAGGTCTACTCATGTGTCGACACCTGACGTAGGTACCAGTTCCACAAAAAGGGAACGAATTCCTTCAAGCTCAAATAAAGGGGAAGACAAAGGAGACGAGGAAGTGATACTAGGGGGAACAATACATATCCCATTCTCTTCTATTATAGACAATGCCACCATTTCGGGTAAGAAATTACGTGAAGTATTTTCTTCTACCTTTCCTTTAAAAAAACAGTGCATTGATTCTCCCTCCAAGTATTCCATTGACCCCATTGTCATTGACGCCACTATGTTGTCTTCCCTTCCACCTATGACCCGCACTACTACCCTTCTGATATGCACCACTACCCCCATTCCATCCTCGGTCCCTGTGATAAAAATCATTGATGACCATCTAGTGGATAAAAAGTCTACCCTCATTATTGAGGAAATACCTAGCTATTCAGATACCTTACCCACCGAAGTCCCATTCATGACTCCATAATCCCCCGCTCACACCAATTTAGACATGCTCTTGAAAAATTCCACTGACCCTTTTACTACAACTATCAGAACTTCCCTTCAAATACCGTTCATTGTTACCTGAGTTCCACAAATCCAGATCCCCCTAGATACACAGCCAAGCATTATTCTTCATTCTGAGCTAGAGACGGAGCCAAAGGTACACACACAGATGGACCTAGATGATCTTGCTACATATATGGATTCCCAACACGACACACACTCATCTCACAATGTTATTTCCATCAAGGAAAAAATTGTGCCCGTGCTATAGGACCCAAAATGGTGTCGATCTATCCTCGAGCTATATCTGGAGAAAATGGGTGTGGTTGTAGCGCTTCCGTAGAAGATACAAGATTAGCTTACGTGGAGCTTCAGATCTCCCTCGGCTAGTCTAGATGGTGTTAGCAACCCCATCTTGTCAGATCGTTCTATTGTGAGTGTCCAACCGCTTACTTCAAGGTTTCCCTTCGATCCCTCTTTTACCAGTGCAAATATTTCCACATTGTTACGAGGAAAATATCTCTATGGCATGGGGTAAACCACAACAGATGAAATGAAACGTAGAAATCAACTCTAATCCCAAGTATGCTATATAAATGAAATTCTAACAAGACAAGGCCAAGAGCCTACCTCGTTTAGATGTTCGATGAAGACCATTGTTGAGCACGCAACTCAAATATTTATACCTACAACTTGTCCTCAACAACCAAGATACACAAGCATATGGTGATAATATATAATTTTAGCATATATATTAGCATAATCCATTACAATACATGACAAATACGCCCATGGAATAATAATTCAAATATTTGCAAGATATCAATTGGATGAGAAAAGAGTATTTCTATTAAAAATAATCATCAGAAGTATATAGGTGACAAACTTCTATAATTATATAGGTGACAAACTTCTCTAATGACACATGTCAGAACCGAGAAACTAAGTACCTCCAAATAGGCCTCCACCACTTCAATCCTCCACCAAAGGAAATCCCATATAAAGGAGACAATGAGGTTCTCCATAACAAAGAAGGAAGAGCTTGGGCATCGAACAAGGGGTTTAGACTTTCAAGGACAAAGGGATGTAGACTCAATATGAAGTGAAATTTCTCCAAAGTATCTTTTCTCTAAAATTTTAATTGTTGAATCTCCTCAATGCTTGGATATTGCTCAATTTATAGCCTTCAAATGGAACTGAAGGGCCGATTCGGAGCGTTTCCAATATATGGAAGGTCAAGGATCATGGATCTCGTGACTTGGCATGGAAACCCGACATAATTTTTAATTTTATGCACCAAAATCGATGTATGTGGGTTGTAGTGGAGAAACATGCATATATTCTTGTTGTCTAACTGATAGGGAATGTATATTTGTAAAAATGTGATTTTTGGCTCTGGAAGGTATAAAAGGGGACTTCAAGTCTGCATAGGGAAATGGAAAGGCCATCCAAGCAATTTGCATGGAGTGAGGAAAAATTTGTTGTAACAGATGCCCCCTAATGTGTGATGTCAGAGGAGTATTTGTGAGGCTGAAATACATTATAATTCCTAGAAGTGGAGTAATGGAGAATCGGCTAGAAGTGTTATTTACTCATAAGAATATTACAATCCATAATGAATTTGCACACATGGTTTCCAATATGAATTACACTGCAGATCCATGTGGAAATATATCAAATAGTTGTTCATGGACATGAATAGGAAATACAAAGCAGACATATGCCATTGGTTGTCATAGTCACAAACAAGGCACAGTGGAATCCAATCCCAAAATCAATCTAAAGATATTTGTATACAATGGAGTACAATATGATCTCCCATTATCACTGAAGTCATATAGGTATTGGTCCAATGAAATAAAGCAACAAATTAGGAATGTTTCTTATGTAAGTTGGAGGTATTCTACACTATCTATCGAAGGTGCAAGTCTACATCATTTGAATAGAGGAGTTGAGGTCGAACACAATGACAATTCATTTTATTATTGGTCATTAAGGTATACCATTAACAAACGCGAGACAACCTATCGATAATGAAAGTAGGTATCAAGGCACCGAGTACATTCTACAAGTGTGAATAAGGGTGTTGAGACACTTGAAGAATCCATAGATCAAGAGACGTTGATGTATTCCCAACTGTCGATGGTGGGAGAACCTGCCATTGATGAATGCAAGCCTCTAGGTACTCATAGGACTCTAGGTCTCATTTCCAAAATAAATGAGTTGAATTTGATGGAAGGAGACCCACTGAAAGGAGAGCATTAGGGAATCTCTCATCATTCATCACGAGGTACAAAGAAATAGCTTTATTATTAGGAGGAGCTCGAATGAATAGGATTTTCACAAACCAACAAACCTATGCATATCTCATATGACCTAGATGCAAGTCGTGCACGAAAGAGACCCTCTGAATAGAATCCAATAAGAAATACTACTGACAAAGGTGAGGAAACCACAAATAAGGCTAATGGAATCCAAGAAACTACACGAATCCCAATGTGTGAATAGATTTCTTGTCATCGAACACAAGAAAAACCCCCCAGTAGGACCACGGTTCAAGGTTACCTACCCATAATGAAAGTAGGAACATGGTGCATGATAGAACTACATATTTATGTGACTTTGAGATACATTGAGGGTATGGCTGACATGCAAAGATGACACGGGCTTATAGACATCCTTTGAACAAGAGCATGATACATATGGATAACTCAGGCATCATAGAATTGATGATAAAACGTCATGATGCGGGAGGCATCAACGAACTCTCCATAGGGACTACAAGAATAACCAATAGGAGAAGTAAACTCAAAGTAACGAGCTCAGCTTCCTAAGGTCATTCTAAACCAAAACTTTGGATGACAGTGGACTCAAAAAAAAATTCTCTATTCAAAGGTGACACAATTGTTTCTAATATGAGATAATATTATTTTCCTGCCCTTATTTTTTGTTTTTTCATAGGAAAATAAATGCTATGATACAGGAGAGGAAACAAGTGTTGTGAGTAAGCAACTAGCTCCAAATCGTGGAAAATACCTATGCTCAATGAAAGGAAGTGCATGTGGGGCATGGACACTTGGGGGAATGTTTCCTCTTAGGGTACAGGGTGTCAAGTTGCAAAGGATATAAAAAAAGGCCATGCTTGGTTAGTGATGCAAATTGTTGAGGTAAGAGGCTTATAACAAGAAAGAGGGAACCAATAATAGGCTCAATAGTGCAAGAAGGATGATGGAATGCGATTACAACTTAACTCCAAAGAATGTCCTTTTTCATAGATTTAGTCCCCTAGGCCCAAAAAAGTATAAAATAATACCCAGGATAACTCTTCTAGCCAATGGTGACTAGAGTATTCATTTTTTGTAAGTAGGCTACTTGGTCCGAAAAAGGGTTAAACTTACACCAAATAGACATCCTTTCAAAGCCATTTAACGAGTGTGAAAGAGACAAGTTCACTCAACAATCTTTTCATGTTTTAGAGAGTTGTAAAAGAGCTTAACCAAGACTCAGGGGGAGTCCCATAGTTAATGGTCATCATGCTTGTGAGTAAGAATGTGTGGTTTGAATGCAAATTCATATTGGAACTACAAGGAACTCTCGGTCCTATGGAATAGCTTATGCATGGGCACCGAATAGAACAAAGGTTCTAACTAGGGTACCCATTTTTGGTAAGCCTCTACCACTTAATAATGACACTTCTAGTAGTAGTAAGAAGGTTCAATGTCACTAATAAATGGGTTCATACCTAGGGTGTATGGATCACGGCCATAGGATGATGCAAGAGTGAAAAACAGAGTGACAACCTTTCCTATATGCCAGTGAAAGAATATACATTCCAAAGGCATGAACAGGTGGTATGAAACTAGAAACCACAAAATATCATGGACAAACCCACCAAAAACCAAATATTTCCACTACACTATTAGTCCATAAGGTCAAAACTTAGCACAAACTATATGAAGTGGGTAAAAAATGTCTACTAATAGTAAAAATAGACCATTTACCATACCATTTGAGTTTTTTCACCCACATAGTGCATTTTAGGCCATTTTTCCCATGATATTCAAGTTTCAATTGTGGGAACTATGATCAACAAAATCAGCAACCATCTAGACCAAGTAAGTACCCATCCCCTCTACTTCAATTTCAATTTTAGGCCCCATTTTTTTAGTATTAGAGGGCGGTATATGGAAATTAGGGCATACTCAGGTGACAGTTCATCGGGTCACATATACGACCCCATATACACAAGAAACATTAATCCTTCATGCATATATGCATCCCTATACATTATTTTTACCAAGTTATCCTGCGTGCAGGTCCTTGAACACATTTTTGAAAGGTTTTAACTCAAACAATGGCTTTTCCTTTGCAAGATGGTGATTGAATGGAGGGAGAGGGAGCATGAAGAGATAGATGCAGTAGTGGGAAGGAATGAAAGGGCACAACAAGGTTTAAAAATATGTGGCCTTTATAAATTTTGGGCTCTCAAGGGAATTAGGGCTCAAGTGAGGTTACTCCATTTGCTAGTAAACTACTAGGATCCAGAGACAGAGTCCTTCAACCTCAATGGGAAACCATTGAGGATTGAAGTGGATGAAATATATTTTATCACGGGATTGTCTCATCGGGGAGAGTTAGTAATTCTCAAGGCCCGAGGGGCTGGGGGTGGTATGACTATGTAGGAGTACATTGGCACCCATTGTTGCGGGCACAGATAAAGTAGCGAGCCAACTCCAAATCAGGGTGATCAAGAACCTAAGTTTAAATATCAGCATGATTGTACTTACATGGATTTTGGGGTCAGCCTCATTGCACCAGGCATCAATACCACTCATGTTTTATGCAGTGGAGTGTTTAAGACCGACTGTTTATGATTGGAGTACCTCACTGTTGGCTAACATGAAGAGTCAGTTGACAGATTGCAAACAAGGGAAAAAGATAAATTTCAGATTTGCATTCATTCTTTGTAGCTTTTTCTCTGAGCGGGTTCCAAGCTTGAGCCCTAGAGTAGATATTACTCCACATGGACCGCATGATCCATTCATGTCACGGTGGTTCGATGTGATGAGGCGTCTAGGAGGTGGTAGGGTGTCAACCCCCTACAATGATGAGTTCTTTTTCTGGTGGTGCCAATAGGCCATAGCCATCGACGACTACTCTTACGGAGGGATCGATTACAGAGGGGATACATACATGAATTTTCCACCAAGTTACTCCTATGGTGATATTGGTAAGAAATGTTTTTATATATTTCATTTTTTTGTGTTGTAAAATAAGAATAAAAAATGTAAATATTTTTGTATGGTATCCAGTATTAACAATTTCTTTGTTATGCAGATGTAGGTCTGCGATGACCAGAGGGGTTCCCATGACATCGGTGGAGGATCCTATGAGATGATCATGTGGGAGGAGATGTAGAGAGAGTGTTGCAGAATGTGCAGGGGAACCTGTATCGATTGACGCATAGGATCCCTATGGTTCAAGTGGAGGATCTACCCGAGGTTATGCAGCGACAGGTGGTGGGTGTACCCCATGCGTGGGTACGACTCTTCCGACGTCTCGCAAACACCATAGTGTGTTATCATGATAAGCATAAAGATCCACAAGTGTAGATTCTATGGTTATATTATATACCATCCATATATGTATTTTGAGGGTGTGAGCCTTGTTTTGTACTATGACACCATATTTTTTGAAAGGATGAAATATAAAAAAAAATTGTCTTTGACTTTACTTATATATGTTACAATGTGTACATGCATGAATGTGTTTTCTTAACTTACTTATGCAAAAAATTCCAATCTAAAATATAATAAGCATATGCATCGGATACATGATTAGAACTTCTAGGTATGTGATTATAAGTAAGAAAATCAAAATATCGTTCCAAAATTCGTACCCGTAGGAATCATCGAAGTAGAGTAGGGTCTCACACATGGTAATTGTCATTTAACTGACATATGACTAACTGGGTGAACCTCTAAATACCCAACACCATGTAAAATGGCATCGCGTAATAGTTCTATAATGGTGATATACTCAGCCACATTATTTGTTGATGGCTCCAGATGAATGCCACTTGAAGACACCAATTGGTCCTCGGGTGAGTAAATGACCAAGCAGTGGAAGCCATGTTCCACATATGAAAATTGGCATTGTCTTTGAATCCTAATTAAACCAAATTTCCATTCACATCTTCCAACCAAGGTAAAACTTGATAAGAAAGTCGATGACACAAAGGAAAATATGTATATACACTAAGATACACTAGTATACAAAATGTCACGCCCAAACTTTGAGGGCTTAAGCATAACAATTTTTAAGGTAGAGCCCATTTCTAAGCTCATCCAGCATATTCCCTTCATAATATTCCAATTCATAGACTCCTTTCTCTAATGCATGTTGCATGATAAGGACCGTGCCACATGGGGTTGAACTTGCCTTCCCCCAACGGTTCTCTGGCTTGGTCATACAAGAGAACCAAATCACCCTCAACGTACTGCTGAGGATAGGTAGACCTATCATATTGAACCTTAACACATTGTTTATTCTCTTTGATAGTCCTATAGGCATCTTGATGCTTCTCATTGAGACGCTCTAGGTGTACAAGGCATTTTTCAAGATCGACTGTGTCAGATAGGAGCTCAATTTCCAAATTGATGGAAGGGATTTCACATTCAATCGAAAGAATCGAATCCATGCCATGTACTAAATGAAAAGGATAAAAACCGATGGAAGTCTTTACCAAGGTTCAATATGACCAAAGTGAAGGGTAAAGCATCAGATTCCAATCAAATTTACTCTAGCTGACAGTTTTTTGCAAGATGGTCTTGAGATATTTATTCACCGCCTCTACTTGTCCATTTTCCTATGGATAGTAAGGGGAAGAATGATCTTGCTTAAACCCCATTTTTATGCTAACTCTTTCATAATTTCATTATGAAAGTGACTGCCATGATTAATGAAAATATGTCTTGGGATTCTAAATTGGGCTATAATTTGGTTGAATACAAAGAATGTTGCAGTCTTACCATAGGATTTAATAGTAGGTGGCCTCTGCCCATTTAGTAAATTAATCCATAGCCACAATGATATGTTTATTCCCCCCAACCAAAGCTTGGTTACAATCCATAAAATATACCCCCCACTTGGTGAAAGGACCGAAGATGACGATTGGGTGAAGAGGGGTTCGGTGTGAGTGCATTTTCTGAGCGAACACCTGGCAGGGGTGACATTTCTTGACCACTTCAACACAAAATTTAAAAATTGACGGCCAAAAATAACCAAATTGTAATATTTTTTGGGTTGTTGCAAGCCCAAATAAATGACCACCACAAGCCCCACTGTGATATTCATTGAGAACAAACTCATCCTCCTCGTGAGTCAAACAATAATGTAAAATATTATCTACTCCTCGACGATACAAAGTGTTGTCGATGATAAGGTAGTTTTAGCTTGATGGCGTATATGTCGTCAATTGTCTCTCGACAGATATTGGGATATCTTCAAGGTTTGAAGATAAATTAGAATGTCTCCATATCAGGGGTTGAAGATGAGATAAGGAAGATACGTTCATCCACGAATGAATCGTCATGAAAAACTTCCTCATCTAGTTGAGGGAATTTCGATATCAACTCAGTAAAAACTAGTGATTTCTTAGACTTCGCCAAAGTGAAATCAAGATCAAACTCTTGAAAAATAGCAATCCACTTATTGTATTTCCCCCCTATGATATGCCTGGTGAGGACATATTAAAATGGATTGATATCCACAAATACGGTAGTTCTGAAAATTAATATATAATGTCATAATATTTGAACCGCATGTATGGCGTCCAAGGCTAGTTTCTCTAAGTGAGAGTATTTAAGTTCAGGACCGACTAGGTTTCGACTAATATAGTAGAAAATATTGTCATGGAGCTCATCATCCTCCTGAACCAGAACCATATCAACTGTCCCTTCGGACGTGGTGATATAAAGAAAACAGTCTCTATTGTAGTCTGGAGGCTTCAGTAGAGGTGTTGATATAAAATCTTTCTTAAGAGCATCGAAAGATTCATGGTCTCGCTTATGCCATATAAACGAAGTATCCTTCTTCAAAAGACGCATGAAACCCTTAGTTAAATTGGCATATTTTACTATGAACCGACGCAAGAAATTGTCCTTCCCTGTAAACCTTGAATTTATCGAATGTTGCACGGGGGAGGCAATCAAAGTATTACCTCAACCTTTATAGGATCTACCATGATCCCATGCTCAGATACTAAGAATCCTAAAAGATGGCTAGACCTAACGCAGAATATTCACTTGTGAGGGTTCAACCAAATGCAATAGTAATGACATCTCTCAAATACTAATCGAAGGTGAGTGGAGTGATCTATTCTCTTGCGAGAGTGAGAATCAAGATCATCTAGGTAAGCTTCAACAATATGTTTGAGATCATGAAAAGTAAAGCTCATGGCACGTTGGAAGGTTGCTCCGACATTTTTAACGTCGAAAGGCATTTTCTGATATGCAAAAGTACCCCAAGGAAAAATAAATGTCATCTTATGTTGATCCTTGGGTTTTATTTGAATTTTATTATACCCTGAAAATCCGTCCATAAAATAAAATATGTTTCTTCCCGCGCACTCATCAAGAATCTAGTCAATGAAAGGAGTCGGGAAGTTATCTTTAGGAAAAACCTTGTTTGGGTCTCTAAAATCCATACATACGTGGATGGTTCCTTGTTTTTTATTCACGAGAATGTGGTTGGACACCCATTCAGTCAAGGGAACTGGGTAGATGAAATTAGCATTAAGTAGCTTCTCTACCTCTACCTTAATAGCAGGGGCCTTCCTAAGATTAACAGATCTAAGACGTTGTCGAACAGGTATAGCATATGGATAGATCTTAATCTCATGTTCGACAATGTTGGGGTCAATCCCTGGAATCTCTTCATACGACCATGCGAATACATCATGAAATTATTTGAAGAGATCAGTGTAGATATGAATTTCTCTAGGAAAACAATCTGTACCGATATATACATTCTCAATTTTTCCAGGAATTCGAGAGATTTCGATCGTGACTGTAAGATAAATTTTCACCATGTTTCCTTCAACATAAATACCATGTGTATTTAACGGAACCACAGTGTGACCGAACATATCACTCAAGGTATATCTAAAGTCATCTTGTTCGATCCTAAAAAGATTTGAGAGGAAATAGGAGTGATGATGCATATCGTCTTAAGGCCTATCAGGACCATACATGGCCTCTAATATGGATTAATCCGAGGGTAAAGTATAATTGAGAACAATATTGGATGGCCCATACGGTCTCTAGAACATGATCTTCCTTGTCCATCTGCAAGGAGAAAGGATTTGGGTCAACAATAGCGTCAAGAATAGACTGATACGCAATTTGTATTGCTGAAAGTGGCATTGCCATCCCAATGTGCGACTGACCTTCATATGACATATTTGGGGAAGGTAGGGTCCAAGGGTCATTGAAATACAAAGTACGGAAAGGAATGGACCTCATCGACGACGAAAACTCACTGGAAATGGCATGAATGTGATGAATCGGTGCCACGAAATCAAAGTTTCCCATGAGAGGAATACATTTTGACACGAACATCCTCAGTTTCCTACTGATAATTGTTGATCACAAGGATCAAAGGTACAACTGATGCATTAGGACTAGCGTACGCAAAGGAAAATTGATCAATCGTCAATATTTTCCCTTCATGAGGAAAACATCGAGTGGGGAAAATAGACAACACAACTGTTGTCATGGCATAAGTCCAATTACACCCTAGTAGTAAATTATAGTCGAGGGGCGCATAAACCACCTCGACGTCAACCTCCATTATCTTTCCACCTAACTAGACCGGAAAAGTGAGAATAATGTTTTGGGGTCGGAACAAATGCCCATCAAAAGTGGTCAACATAGTCATAGATTGGGATAGAGTCGAAGAGACAATGAATTTCCAATAAGTTAGGGACATCACGCATGTCGCAACACCTTCATCAATTAGAGTGTGATTGATGGTAATTTTTGTGTACTCCACATGGATTTGAAAGGCCACGTGGTAAGGTAAGAAAGGCCTAAAATCTATGGTGTCAAACTTAATAACCTTCGAGCCACATGGGTCTAGAGATCCTAAAGCAGATAACAAGGCCTTCCTTTGTGAAGGACACATTTGGAGCACCTCCAAACCTGACATCGCACAAGGGGTTTTACCCAGATATTCAATAATCGAATAGTTTTGGGAAGCTTTTCCATTAGGATTGTGGGAAGAGTGTTTTAGTACTCCTTTCGGAATACGATGCGGAGGTTCCAGATTTTCGATTTGCAAGGGTGTTTCCAGATGAGGAGGAGA
Organism: Picea glauca; assembly: GCA_000966675.3. Classification (NCBI taxonomy): domain Eukaryota; kingdom Viridiplantae; phylum Streptophyta; class Pinopsida; order Pinales; family Pinaceae; genus Picea; species Picea glauca. The sequence continues at coordinate 34,186 of JZKD02S1707056.1, forward strand.
CTATGGAACTACAACAGTCTGTGAAGAACCGTAATCACAAGATCAAGTGGCTACATCAATCTGAGACTTGACCATATTGACACATAGATGGCCACCTTCATGTGTCGAGGGGTTTCCACTCCTGCTCGACGCATTTCTGGGGTTGGAGGTCCTCGAGGCCATGCATTGATTATGTGGAAATGGATTTGTTAGCACAGCGGGCAACTGTGATAAGATCCTCAAGGCTTCCTCGATTTTGGGGCATAGGTGGGTAAGGTGATCATATTTACAAATTTTACAAGGAAACTTCACCTTTTGTTTTTATTTCTTTCCCTCACTAGCATTATTATTCGATCTATCATTGTTAGTGTCGTCCTTAGATTTGTTATTATTTTTCCCACCCTTATGATTATTACCTCGTCCTTTCCTTCTATTCCCTCCTGGTTGTTGGTTACCATTTGGGTTGGGTGATGAATGTACAGAATGCACATATGTTGACTAAGTGGAAGTGGAGGACAAAGTCTAAGCTTGTCCTGATATAGGTTGGCTTAGAGACACATATTTCAACTAGTTCATCACCAAATCTGTAGAATTAGCATTTGTGGAGCCTAGGATATTTTCTAGGGTGATAGTTTGACCACAATGTGTCAGGAATAATTTCATACAGCATCCCATATTGAGCGTATATGAGGTCCAATTGTTGGGCTTTGAAAATAGATTCTTCCTCAGATGTTACTTCGAACACATAGACATCTTTCGAAATATAAGGAAATAAGTACTTAAGGAACCACTCCAACAGAAAATCTGGAGGAATGTAGGCTTTGATCAACCTCTTCCGTCTACACCACTCTTGGATATGGTCTGAGATATGTGTGGATTTATCTTGGCAGAGGGTCGACAAAAGTTTTGTGTCGGCATCGTAACGAACCGGAAACTAGAAGTGGTTAAGAAATACCAAAACCATCTGATTAAATTTTTTGTATGTTCCCCCCGGTAGCTCATTGTACCACTTCATGGCGACCCCCATGAGGGTGTGTTGAAATAGCGTCAAACGAATAGAATCATCATTAAGGGAGTTAGATGAGCACCAAAGATGAAAAGTAGTGACATGATCACTTAAATCCTCGCCAGTCTTGCCTTCGAATTTTGGAATGTACAAAGGAAGCTTGGTGGGGATGAGGGGCCATAGCGAATCGTGGCGCACATAATCATTCATTAATTTTGACAAATATGGAAGATTGAGTGTGACCATAAAAGGGAGTCAGGGTTGCGGCATCTGATCCCATGCTCCCGAGAAATATTGCGATGGAGGGATTGCATGCCATCTAGGGTTCTGGTATATTCCATGGCCCTATCCAGTAGGATAATATCCTCCTCCAAACAGATTCATAAAAGGTTTTATGGGAACCATATCCATGGAAATGGCATAATTAGGGTTATATACGTTGCCCCCAGCCAAAGGAGCTTCGGGTTGGGGGTTTCCCATAGTGTGAAACTGACTCCATCCAAATGGAACTCCGGAGGACAAAGGGGGATTCTCCATAATAAATAAGTTTATCGGAATCGGCATGGAGGAAGAGGGGATAAAGGATAGAATATAGGAAGTAACTTGTCTGTTTGGTTGAGAATTCCATCCAGGAGCATTGAGACTAGGATTAGGCCTGGAAGAAAAAGGAGGCCAACCTCCAACTGTCGGATTCATTTTTGGAATATGGCCTCCACCAAATGATAGAGTAGCATACAGAGGATCCATGCCCCCAGGTCTAAAACTATGATTTGCATTAGTCGCTGGAATGGAGGATGAGATTTGTGGAGTCATGTTGGGAATACCAAAATAAAATGGATTAGAGACCGAAGGTATTGACTAAGAATTGTAACTTGGTGTACCAAAAAGAGATCCAAAAGGATTCATTCCTATGGGTTGAGTAGAACCCACAGATTGGGTAGTAGTAGAGGCAGGGATCTCCGACACCCCAACCATCGAGGCTAAAGGAGTTGAAGTGATCCCACTAATCACAGAAGATATAGGAGTCATGGGACTCCCTGTGACATTTGGGTTTGACTCAGTACTCATAAATGGATAATCACAAGTCTAGGAGGTGGAGATATATGTACCACATTTATTAACTTTACGCCTTTTAGAAGGAAACTTCAGTAAAGACTCAAGATGTGGTGGTAACTTCAAAAAAAAATGAGACCTGCGAGGAATTTGTTCTTTCTCCACGATGAATTAATACTCGAGATATAAAACCAAATCCTAAGTCCAATTAATAATCAGAGAGAACACCAAAATAAAGCAAAAAGGCCAATACACACAAACATGATATAGTGGTTGAAAAGGGGCCTCCCTCACCAGAGTATGTATGTCTCTCCCAAGAGGGGCCTGAGACTCCCTTCAAAATATTGGAGGTATCAGAATCAGTTATAAGGACCCTCATAGGATTAACAACGTAGTTCGTCAGATCCCCTCGGAGAGGTAATCCTCCATAAAGGTTGTGTGTTGTCCGACCCTTATCTGACTTAGGGTACCTGCAAAATAACCCCTGCAAGTAACTAATGTGACTACCTATGTCAAGCAACTAGAGTCACCACAATATAACCAATGTGCAGGCGAACAGTTGTAAGTCCAATCCACCATATGGGCAGGGTAACAAAGCCTAAAATCTTGAAAGCATCGCCTCTAATGAAGGTAAAAGTACTAGAAAGACCCCCAAATATAAATAGAACCCCATAAATATCTCTGAATCTAAGAAGGTATTAGAGGAATCTCTTTGCAACCAACTTCGCACGACCTCATGCTAGACTCCGGTGTGAGAGGAGCCTTCTAACATCACTAATTACACAATGGGTTTCATGACTCCCTGATCATACACATATGTTTATTTTAATAGCCTTGGAGAATTTTACTCACAAAATCCTATTTCAAGGCCCTATATCCTATACTTGTTTATGTAACCTGAAAAATACAATCATTTCTAATCAATTTTAATTAATTGGCATTAATTTTAATGGATTCTTCTTACTCAAAAGGTGTGGTCATAAAAATGATGGTATTATGACTCAAAATATAAATGAAGAAAATATAAAAACATTGCTAAGCGCTAGTCTTGAATTTCAAAGAGATGGTGTGCTTCTAAATGAAACTTTTCCAATGCAATCTCTACAATTTCAATGAAATGAAATCTCTCCACAGATGTCAAAATCAATGAAAGTAATCAAAAGAGAAAATGCCATAATGCAGAATGAGAAAATGTTTTTTGTATTTTCAATATAAAGAAAAGAAAATGAAAGGACTCAATAGCAGCTTCACATGCAGACCCTACTACAAGCAAAAAGAGACCAGCCAAGCAAGATACCAAGAAGAAAACACTCAAACCAATGTGCAAGGACCAATGAAAAAGATGATAAGAAAGAATACCTTCTGAAAATTCAGCAATAAGAAGGTTTCTTGTCACTCTGTAAGAAATTAATAGTCAGGACAGAGACCTGAGAAGACTCAGCAGCCAACCAAACTCACCCAGCAAACACCAAACATTGCTAGCAAGACCTAATAAATGATGTACGCGATTGTTTGATAAAAACGCATGTATGTACCAAGCCTAAAGGAGGACAACTAGTGTATGTATGCGTATGTCAAGGGAAAAACTGCGTATACCCAGTAAAACACTGTCATGGAAAGGGTTATTCCAAGAAACTCATATGCAAAGTAAAAATAGGTTGTCAAGCAATCAGGCGACAAGGAAACTCGTGCTAACAAAAAGAAAATCAAGGAGAAAAACAATCCAAACCCCCAAAAAAAAATCAATCCCCAGTATGGTTGCCAATTATGTTATGAGTAAAATATCTCTATGGCATGGGGTAAACCACAATAGACGGAATGACACGTAGAAATAAACGTTAATCCCTAGTATGTTATATAAATGAAATGCTAACAAGACAATTCCAAGATCCTACCTCATTTAGACGTTCAATGAAGACCATCGTTGAGCACGCAACTCAAAGCTTTATAACTACAACTTGTCCTCAACAACCAAGATACGCAAGCATATGGTGATAATATATAATGTTAGCATATATATTAGCATAATCCATTAACATACATGATAAATACGCCCATGGAATAATAATTCAAATATTTGCAAGATATCAATTGGACGAGAAAAGAGTATTTCTATTAAAAATAATCAGCAAAAGTATATAGGTGAAAAACTTTTATAACAACACATATCGGAACCGAGAAACTAAGTCCCTCCAACTGGGCCTCCACCAAAGGAAAGCTCATATAAAGGAGACAATTAGGTTCTCCATCACAAAGAAGGAAGAGCTTGGGGGCTGAACAAGGGGTTTAGACTTTCAAGGACAAAGGGATGCAGACTCAATATGAAGTGAAATTTCTCGAGAGTGTCTTTCCTCTCAAATTTGAATTGTTGAATCTCCTCAAGACTTGGATATGGCTCAATTTATAGACTTCAAATAGAACTGAAGGGTTGAGTCAATGTTTTTCTAGTATATGGAAGGTTAAGGATCATGGATCTCGTGACATGGAATGGAAACCGGACATAATTTTTAATTTTGAGCACCAAACCCGATATACGCGGGCTGTAGTGGAGAAACCTGCGTATACGCTTGGTGTCTAACTGATAGGGTGTGTATATGTGGGAAAATGTGTTTTTTGGCTCTGGAAGGTACAAAATGGGACTTTAAGTCTGCATAGGGAAATGGAAATGCCATCCAAACAATTTGCATGGGGTGAGGAAAAATTTGTTGTAACACACATGGGCTACGCCACAACTTTTGCATATTTTATGCACCTCTAATGACCAGATAGAGCAGTGGATCACTGAAGTTGAGAAAACCAATGACGATCTCTCACAGCAAACACAACAATTGTGAGAGGTCGTTATAGTAGCCTCTTCATCCGCAGAAAACAACCATGGATTACTCATGCATGTCGAATCCTCCATTGTAGTTGTGTTCGATAAATTAGTCCAATTTTGGGCCTCTTTTAAACAGATGGTGCCTAAGATACCTAAATATATCACTCTTCTTGCACCTCTGCAACGCATTTATCTCATTGTCAGTGCCTAGTCAAAAATGGATGCAAAGACAGACACTCTACAATTGGAGTTGGATGCGATTAAGTTGAAAGAAAAGGATCGGCCCAACAAAATGTTGCAAAATCTTATGCAGGCAGTTACAGAGGGAAATCTGATCAAGTCCTCGCTCCATACCCGTGTCGAGGAATGTCGTTGGCTCTTTTATATGGTTAATGATTGGGTTGGATTAATATAATTTCGCAGTCAAACATTAGAATAATTGCACACACAGCTCAACAAGATGCACATAGAAGCTTGAGCCCTTACTGACCCTGTTGAGATCCAGGTCAAAGATGAACGAATGGATGCATTGCATGAGTCTACAATGGACACTAAGAAAGAGATTTGCAACTTCTAGCCCATATTGAAATCCGAATATGTCCAGATGCAGCAGCTCAATTCCATTGTTGACACTGAATGGACTACCATGTTGGCTACAAAACTGAAGGAGCTCGATGTCACTGTTGCTCAGGAATTTGTTGTGGGAGCCTCGATTTTGGCAAGGAAATGGTAGGAACATGTTGAGCACTATGATGTTTCCGCGAGAATGGCTCTTACTATTGTACCGGAGTTGGTCCCTCCATTTTTGGAATTTCAAGGGAAAGAGACATAAGGTTGAGTCGGGATGAGTCAAATGTTGTGGTCGGGGCTCGTTGGGCCCTCTGTTTTTGAAGAGAATTTGATTTGGGGAAAGTCTAAATTTTTTTCGAAAGTGCAACATGGAAATGAAGGATCATAAGCAATAGAAAGTAGCTAGGATGAGCGGAAAGATAATTGTAAGCATGTCAGTAGTGAAAACAATTCATGCTCCAAATGGATGAGCAGTGGAAAGAGATAGAAGTTTTGAGTGTATGCAAGGAGAGAGAAGGAAATATAGTGGAAGTAAAATCAAGAAAAGACAATAGAAGTGGAATCAATAAAATACAACAGCAGAGTCAAGAATCCAAGAAGAACCCAAGGGAAAAACTATAAACATGGAGATATGTAATGGGAAAGGGGTTCAATATAAGGTGATTGAAAGGTGTAAAATCACAAATTACACCTTCTACAAGTTGAACCACTCAATTTGGGTCAAAATTGAGACTAGGGTCTACATTTTACTCGAATGGAATTTTGTTTTCAAATTTACCTCTCGTAAGAAAATTTAGCATATATCTAACTCATTTTCTTCAATTTCACTTTAAATGACATAGGTAAATTTACCATATATCTAACTCCATATTGCAACTTATAAAACAATTTTTGGAGAGGAAAACTTGCAATTACAAAATTAACAACACGAAAAAGTCTAATATGATAAACCACACCCCTAGAAACTTGCACAACTCAAATATAAGGTATAATACAACCACTTTCAATTAATTAATACGTTAACACTTTATCCATGGTCAAGCATAGTGATGGGCATCGTTATTTTTGGTGAACGATAGTCATGGGCATGGTCAACCATATTTATGATCAACCATACAATTGGGGTTAACTATGGTCATGCACATGGTCAACCATGGTCATGTTCATGGTCAAACACACTATTGGTCAATCATAGTCAACTATAATCATGGTCAACTTAGTCAACCATTTATACATTAATGATCATGAGTAGGTTTTATTATTAATGTATTAGTTAATAATGTATTAATATTTTAATGTAATAATGTAATACTTTAATGTATATTATAAATATATTAATATTTTATTATTGTATTAATTAATGAATAGATTACATTATTAATGTTTTAATATAATATATTAATATTTTAATTTATACTTTAAATTAATATATTAATTAATTAATACATTAATAGTTTAACATATTAATGTATGTATTAATACATTAATAAATTACTTAATAGATCATTAATATATTAATTAACATTCACTTGGTGGTGGAAGCATAAATGTCTAGCTAAAACAAGGCTCTTTATGTGGTGTGTTATGGAAAACAAAGCTCCTACATGGGATAACATTAAGGAAAGGAACAAACAAGGGGGCTCGGTTGGTATTGTTTATGAAAAAATGAAGAAGAATCAACTTTGTACATTTTTCTGGGTTGCCCCTACATAAGGGAAGTTGGGAGAGAGTGCACTAGATTATTGGGAATTAATTTATTTCGAACGGCCCTCCCTGGAGAGGGTGTGGCCATTTTGGCTAGATTGAAGACATTTCAAACCTGTAAAAGCTCTCCACTATTAATTATTTGGGGTGTTTGGTTGGCCCTAAATAAGATCATTTTTCAAGAAAATCCCATTGTCTCTGAACTCACAACAGCCCAAAGCATGGGAATTCTTTCTTATTTCTTATTATCCGAAGGAAAAAGGATTAGCAGGCATTTAGGTAATACAAGAAGAAGAGATAGACAAGTCCAAGCCTTGGGGGTATTTTGTCGGAGCTTCACAAAACACAATCTGTGGTGGAGGAGCTCTCAGTGACTAACAGTTTTTCAAGATGATGATGGGTCTAAGTGAAAGAACAAATAATTTTGCTGAACTCATTAGCCTAAAACTACTTATCATTTTTTCCACTGAAAAAGGTTGCAGGGAGTTCAATGTGTGTGATGATTCCATGACAGTGATAAATTGGTCTAGGGGAACCCAGAGATGCATCAATCTAAGATTAGTTTCAGTTCTTAAAGAAGTAAAATCTTTACAGAACACTTTTGACTGTTGCAATTGTCATCATATCTACATGAAAAGAAATGAGGAAGCGGACCAGAGGTCAAAAGAGGGCATCCATTTGGCTTTGGGCCAAAGAAAAATTTTAGAATTTGTGGAACACAAACAGATCTCTTCCACGGGCCTTTTATAAAAGACCTTCCAGCACAAGGATAAAATTATAAATTTCACAACAGATCAAAAATACAACTATTTTTTTTATTGCAGACATTACAGTACAGATCTGGTTTTGTTTTCAGATATATATCCAGTCTTTTAAATAAGCATAGATTGTAATCATCTAAACAGTGATAAATATAGAAATGCACCCAAAGTGCATCTACAAAATATAATTTTGTTCACCCCTACTCAAATAAAATTATTTTTTTAGTTGGAAAAAAATAATAATTAACATTCTCTAAATTGATACATTATTGATATATTAATAGTATATTAATCCTCCTATTCAAATTGCTATCAACCATATTCAACTAAAATTTGTTATTCAGGTTGCTATCAACCATATTTAACTAAAATTTGATGATATAGTAGATTGGGGTCATTAATTTTAAACGGTTTGGAAAATAACGCCGATTCAGTTATATAACTACTTTACTTAAATGTGAGAAAGCTCCGCTACCTCTGGCATATTATCACCATTCTTAGGCGCAGTTTAAACAGGAGGAGAATGTGGTTGTTGCTCGTTTAATATTGCTTTGATCCGACCTCACCCATTGTTGTTTTTCTGAAGAATCTGAGCGCGCGGAGGACATTAATTTCGCATCTGATTCTACAGAAATTCTGGAATCTCCCGGAGACTTGTAGAAATGGTTAAGCAAACCGAATACTACGACGTGCTGGGAGTTAGTCACAGGGCCACTGGAGCAGAGATCAAGAAAGCTTATTACACGAAGGCTAAGCAAGTTCATCCTGATAAAAATCCAAATGATCCTGAAGGGGCAAAAAAATTTCAGGTATTGGGAGAAGCATACCAGATTCTCAGTGATCCAGCACAGCGTGCATTATATGATGCACATGGAAAAGCAGGTGTATCAACAGCAACAATGATAGACCCAGCAACACTCTTTGCTATGCTGTTTGGAAGCGAGTTATTTGAAGACTATATAGGCCAGCTTGAAATGGCTTCAGTTTCCACGATGTCTACTGAAGGTGGACAGATAGATATCTGGAAACTATACGAGAAAATGAAGGCTGTCCGAAAGGAAAGAGAAGAAAAACTTGCACAGATTTTGAAAGATCGTCTGAATCAGTATGTAGAAGGTGACAAGGAAGGGTTTATACAAGAAGCTAAATCTGAGGTTCAACGGCTCAATATTGCATCTTCTGGAAGCAGTATTCTGCAGACAATTGGTTACATATATGTAAGACAAGCTGCAAAGGAACTTGGAAAGAACCCCATATATTTGGGTGTGCCTTTTATAGTTGAATGGTTCAGAAACATAGGGCATTTTATAAAATCTCACGTTGCAGCAGCAACGGGTATTTTAGCACTTCAACGGTTAGAAAAAGATATGAAACAGCCCCTGTTACAATTCAACAACAAATTGTTTATTAATTCACTTTGGAAACTAAATGTGCCTGATATTGAAGGCACGCTTTCACATGTCTGCCAGATGGTCTTGCAAGATAACAGTGCCAACAAAGAAGATCTTCAAGCTCGTGCCAAGGGTTTAAAAACTCTGGGAACGATTTTCCAAACTGCGAAACTACAAAATGAAGATCGAATTCCAGAAAGAGACACTTTTCCTATGTTGGATAAGGAAGAATGGAGAAACTATGCAAGATCTCCCGATACATCACCAAGTACTCCTCCCAGCACGACTCCACTTTCCTCTCAGGACTCTGGAAATGGATCCTGGTTCCGTCGATCAATGGATGCTCTTTTTCGGCTTCGGAACAACATTAAACTTAGAGACATAATTTTCAGTACATTGTTAGCTGGTTACTTCTGTGCAAGTTACACCAAGAAGAGGAAAATTAACACATCATAAATGTGAAACAAAAGTGGAAGGCAGGATGAAAGGATGAGCAAGAGAAATTGGCTCTTCACATCCACAGGTAAAAATACTATGAAAGGATGAGCAAGAGAATTTGGCTCTCCACATCCACAGGCAAAAAT
>JZKD02S1707056.1:46910-57460 GCA_000966675.3 Picea glauca
ACCACAAGCTCAATTGGAATTATAGCATTGAGAAAAGGATTATTGGGGGATGGAAAGATTATTATGGGCTTGAAAACAATTGTAAATCAACTGATCTTTAGAGTTGGGATAAGAAAAAAATCCTCTTTGAGACTCTTGTTACACCTGTTATTCTTTATGGATGTGAAGTCTGGGGCTGTAGTATCTCTCGTGAATTGTGGAGAAAGATAGAGAAAATACAAAAGAATTTTATAACCTATAATCTCAAAATTAAAGGAAATGTGCCCTATCCCATCCTCCTCATAAAAACAAGCCTCTCCCCATTGAGATCATGGCTATGACTAGATACATAATGTATAAGAACAATTTAAGCAGCATGGAAGACAAGTGGATTCCCTCTTGGTCTCTAGACTCCTAAGGCCAATACAGAAAAGTGCTTAACATGGACAATGACATCCTTTTATATCTAATCAAGCTAATATACGAAGGAGAAGAAGAAATATATGTACCTTGTTAACGGGGTTTTCCCTTGCAAAGTCCAGGATGAGATTCAATCATGAGCTCCCTGATAGGTCCTATGGAACAAACAAAGATACAATGGACTTCCTACTCTACTAAGATTAGCTCAAATATAGATCCATCTATTGTAGACAAACTCATGTGGAACAAGCATAAGTTTGAAAGAAACAGGCCAAGCATTGATATATTGATGAGAAAAAGTAAAAGTACTTACAATCCTTTGATGAAGATGTAGTATCTTCTTCCAATTCTCTTTGTCCAACCCCTTTGCTCAAGTAATCTCCATTGTATTCTATGTGTTTCCTATGATATCATAGGTTTCATACCTCCAATCTTTTTCATGTACCTTTCACCATGAGAAGGCCTCCTTATATAACCTTGGAGAGGTCCAACCACTTGAGAGATCTTTGGGATAATTTGAGGATTCCTCTCCTTCAGTTGAGGATCTTCCCTAAGATCATTCCTTGATCCAAGATTTGAACCCAACTACCTTCAAATATTGAGGGGATTGTCCCATGATTTCCTCCAACAAACCAAAAATTCACCCAAAAAGGGTAGCGCTCCCCCAAAAGGGTGCACAGGGCATTGAAACACTCCCCCAAAGAGGCCCAAGGAGCACTAGCACTCCCTGACAGTGGGTAGGGGAGTGCTCCTCTCCAAAATCCATTTTTGAGTGGTTCTTTGAATGGCAAAAGGTTTGTACTCCCTGTCAAGTGATTTTTCTTCTTCAAAACTAGTCTTTGAGGTGTCTTAAGTGTCCTTATGATGTCGTTAGAGGCACAACATAGGAAATATGGCAGTATGATGTTTGTGACACTTGCAACACTTTTGGTCAATATGAGACACTTGCGGACAAGATGCAACACTTACAACACTTGTAATGACGACACTTGCGACACTATTGAAGTGAGTAATTTTGATGTGTTTCAGATTCCCCCCCAAAGTATGAAGTTAGAAGACGATGATGACTGAAGTACTTTGTAGACATTTTCGAGCAAGGTTATGGACACAGAGAGACTAGAAAAATCTGCACACAACCATGAAACAAATATTATGACATGTTTTAAACCCAAGGCAGGCATACCTATGCTTGAGTGATAAAGATTTTTTAGGTATGGCGGCCATAAAATACACTGCGGATCCATAATTACATTGATAAAAGGTATAACCACTGAATATACAATGTGGATCTATACTCCTATGACCTGAACTGATCATAGCCACGAAGAATACACAGTGGATCTATGAGATGACAAGACATAGCCATAACCAATACAAAGTGGATCTATGTAACGGTATATGTGTCATAGTTCAAAAGAAATCCTTCGCAACCTGGGAAAAGTATGTACAGAAGTGATGACACTCAAACCAGGGTCTTCTTACCGCTCCCGATGTAGTATGAATCTAACCATGTGAATAGATGTCCTGATGTCGAACATGGCAGAAACCGCTTGATTGTTGGTCAATGAGGTAAACCGTTAACAAGCACGAGGGAGATCACCATTGACATCAATGATCCCCAAGGTACTTTAGTACATTCCAACAAATTTGAATGGATGAGTTGAAGTCAAACATCTGTTGAATCACCCGATCAGGGTTCAATGATGTAAACGCATTGTCGGATGCGAGGAGGCCTGCCATTGAGGCATACAGGTCCCAAGGTACTAACTAGTTTCTAAATCTAGTTCCTGGATAATGTGTTGAAGTCGACAGGAACAGACTCGTCGAGGGAGGGCCTTGTTGTATCCCCCATCAATGACATGAAATGGTCACAGAGATGTAATTGGTAGATCAAATGAACATGGATTGACACATGTATTGAAACAAGATATTTTTGATAGCTGACTCTCGAGGAAGATACTTCCCTTGAACACTGAGGCATAGTAACAGAAACTTTACATGGACCAAAGCATGATAATGCAGTGGATACGGTGACTTTTGTCAGGTGACCGAAAGGAGTAACAAAAACTCAGAGGATTGGCTCAGTGTAGAGGTTCAGTGGATTAAAATGCGTGCAAAGACAAAGTGTTGTGTTGCAGGGCAACTGTAAGGGCTACTGGTAGTGTTTTCAAAAACTGCTTGGCTTGCTTCCTTCAATTTTTCCCCCATCTAGATAGACAAGTACCTCTTTTTAATTTAACGAGCTTGAGGAGGGTAACACATGCTCAATATGACTCACCTTTGGTAAGTCCCTCTTCCTTTGTTTAGCGAACTCGAAGAAGGGTTCATTCCCGTATGGGCCCTTCAATGTATGATTGTTTAATGAGTCCATAGAAGGTAAAATCGGTGGTTTTTCATATTTAGAGAGTTTGAAAACAACTTAAAGATGACTCCAATGTTGTCCTTTTTTGTAATGTTAGTCTCGTGAGTCCGAAAAAGAGATAAATTATCACTCGAAAGACGCCCTTTCAAACCTTTTAACGAGTGGGAAAGGAAGCAATATCACTCGACAATCTTTTCATGTTTAGAGAGTCTGAAAAGAGCTTAAAGATGACTCTAGGGGGTTCCTTTTTCATATATCCATGTGGGTCCGAAAAAGAGATAAAATTTTACCCAGTTGCATTCTCATGTATTTTACGAGCACGAGAAAGAACAAAGACTAAGCTCGGTATGCCCCCAACTTGAAAGCTAGTGAATTAACTCTAGAATGATCATCAAAGGCTAGAGACATGCCTTCCAAGCTTCAATTCATTCACCGAATTTGAGGTTGTCACCAATTTCTCTTCTATATGGAGAAAAAGGATAAGAGTGGATGAAATGAAGGCTCAAGAGAGGTGGTTGTTTCATTTTTTAACGAGCTTGTTACAAAGAGGAAAACTATGCTCGTGACCTCTATTTCATTTTTTAACGAGCTTTCCATAGAGAGAAAAACTATGCTCACGGATTCTCCTTGATCATGGCTTCCAAGAGAATAATGTCCTGGAAGGACACCATGTCAAGGGACAAAACTCGGTCATGGATTCCAAGAGATATTCACTAGATGGAAGAAAATCACTCTGGAAGGAACACATGTCGAGGGCTACGACAGGGGTAAGGAGATCAGGCTCCAATAACCCTACTGAAGAGATCACCATGTCAACTACCGGATCCAAATCATCGGGAGTCGAAGGCATGGGAGACGATGGAAAATCAACATCAGGAGGGAAGATATAGTGTATATCTCCCTGAATCTCTTCACGAGGGGGAAGAAAAGAGGATCGATGATGCTTAACATACCGAGGTAGCTCATCAATGCTCAAAATTTCCATAATGGATTCATTAGAGGGAAAAATTGGGGAAATGTAGTCAATTGCAGATGACGAGGAACTTAACCATGATGGCATCGAATAATTGTCGGGTGCCAATAGATATTGGTCATCCGAAGAGGGAGAAGTAGATTGGACAGCAATGTATGATGTTTTGGTTGGACTAAGTGGCATGGTGTCACCTAGTACATCGAATTCCAAGGGACTAGGTACAATCCAAGGGTCAGATGATTCCAAAGATTGATAATCCATGGTTGAAATCATATCGACGGTGGCAATATGATGTGTATTCGGTGGAAGTGGTGTAGGGAAGGTACCCATAAGGCTAGAATCTTTCAACAAGCCAACACCAACACTTTCATACGTGATCTTGTGGTCTCCCAAGAAAGGAATGTTGTTGGTAGTGGGAGTGCGAGCATAGGTCATGCAGAAATCTAACTGATCAACAGTGACAATTTTTCCCTGATGAGGAAATTGTACACATCGAAAGACTGACGAAGCAACGATAGTCATAGCATAAAACCAACTTCTTCCAAGTAACAAGTTGTAATCGAGGGGAGAATCGACCACCTCGACATCAACAGTGACATTTTTTCCACCCAACTAGATGGGCAGGGACTATAAAAGCCCATGGGGATGAAAACCTCACCCATGGAATGCATGTAACATCATTGGGGATTTTTTAAGTGCAAGTGATTTTAAAACTTTCCAACATGCTAAATACATGACACAAGTTGAGGCTCCCTCATCCAAAATAGTTTGGTGGATTTGTTGATTGTGAAAAGAAACATCAACTTGGAAAGAAAGTTGGTGGGAGATTCGAGACATATAATTGTCCAGGCTAAACTTGATATAGTTGGATGACTCATGATCAATAGTGCCAATAGAGGCCAAGAGCGTTCTACGTTGACTGGGGCAGTGTTGTAGAACTTCTAACGCAAATATAGCACACGATGCTTGAGCCAAATCTTCAACAATGTTGTAGTTTTGGGTGGCACGTGAACTAGGATTAAAGGTAGATTTATGGATAGTGCTATTAGGAGGGCGTAATATAGAGTCGAACGTAGGTTTCTCAATTTGAAGTGGTCCGGACGGAGAATTAACCGATGGAGAACTAACGGAGGACAGTGATGGATCCAGTAAAGTACTGGTACCGTTAGTGACCTTTCCTTTGTCAGTGTTACTCAATGTGTCGTATGTCTTAGAGCGAGTGGTCAAATTAATCCCATTAAACATACAAACATGTGCACTCGTCGAGGCCTCATCATGAAGATGGCTAGAACTGACCCTAGGAGAGGGGGTTTGAGCAACCATGGATTGTTGTTGTGGAAAAGGATGAGTAAGCACAATGGGTTGTGAATTTCCCTAGAGAAGTTTGGCTACTTCATTTCGATGTGGAAAGTCTCGAGTGTAGTGATCATCACCACAAATGATACATGGGAATTTCAGTTTTCGTTGTGGTTTCTTTTCGGTAGCAGGTGTTTTATTTTTTGGTTGTTCATTGTTATTAGTATTTCTTGATTTATTTGTTTCCTTATTTTTACCTATGGATTGTTGTGAAGGGGCATATTGAACTACATTCACCTCAGAGATCTGAGTTTGGGTGGAGGTAGAGGAGAGTGTGGTCGACTGGGAAGTAGATTGAGTTTTGACGAAACCGATAACACCATCGGCATGAGATGAGGATTACGGCTTGGATGGATCGGTATTATCTCAAGCATCATTTGGAAGAAAATCATACAAAGTATCAGATTGTGAATAAACCAAATCTAAGTACTGATCCCAAGAAATGGTTTCTTCCTCGGTGACCACACCACCCATAGCGACATCGCAAGCGATTGGGGGTAAAAGTGATTTAGTAAACCACTCTGCCAATAATATGTCAAGAATTATTACTTTTATCATCCTTCGTCGTCGTCTCCACTCATGAATATGGTCAGAGATATGTACGGATTCAGTTTGACAAAGGGAGGTCAAGAGTTCAGTACCTGTCTCGTAGCGAATAGGTAGTTGAAAGTGTGTGAGGAAAGACATGGCAAGGGAGTTGAAATCATGAAAAGAAGCATGTGGTAGTTCAATATACCACTTTGTTGATGATCCTGTAAGTGTTCGCTAGAAAAGACGCAAACATATAGAATCATCCATGAGGGAGTTTGAAAAACACCACAAATGGAAAGTCATTACATGGTTATTTGGATCTTCTCCAGATTTTCCGTCAAATTTCAGAATATCAGAAGGAAGTTTAGTTGGAATAACTGGAAAACCAGTGAATGAAAAATAGGATCATTAGTTAACCGAGACAAGTCTAGGATATCCAGAGTCACAAGGAAAGGTAGTTGTTGGTTAATTTGCGAATGATACTAGTGTGGAATAAGAACACCAGTAGGACCATAAACTAGGTTAGGTGGATAATTGTAACCAGTAGGTCCTCCTACATATGGTTGTTGATGACCAGGATAAAAAGGCTTCGATGATGGCTGAGAAACATTTGCATAACCCGGTGGGTTCTGAGCATTATAATCCAGGTGATTTGCTTGCCCATGACGAGGATAAACATGTTTCCCTTGAGGAGGTTAAGAAGTAGATCCCAAAGATGGATACACATTAGGGGGAGGATAAACATTAGGCCCTTGGGAAGGATAAGGTTGTTGTCCTTGAGGACTCCAGGTGGTGTTTGGGATGCTTGGATAAGCTTTTCCATAAGATGGTTCGGAAGGAAAAAGATTTGATACTCCTCTTTGTGGGTTATGATCTGAGTGACCCCCAACATTGGGGTTGAGTAAATGTGCCTCTGAAAGATACTCCCCAGTATTGTGAAGGGTTTCCAGCAAATGAAGGTTTCCCCCCTGCCAGCGGTGGATTAATGATCGATGTATGACTGGCAAAGGGAGGTTGCCCTCCGGGAAGAACATGAAAAGGGGGTTGTCCCCTAGGAGGGGTAGGCCTGCCATAGGATGGTGGTCTTCCAAAAGGGATAGGTCCGCTAGATGGTAGTTTCCCTCCAGTTGGATGTATTTGGTTGGCAAGGGTCTGCATTCTCGGGTGAAAAAATGTCCCAGCAAGATCATGTGGAACATGTGGAGCTGTAGAGTGAAAGTTTGTAAAAATGGGGGTAGGGATCGAAGTGCCTTGGGAATGAGTAGAGGTGATGAGTCCAGCATTAGGAGATACTTGTGCTAACGCAACAGTAGGGTTTGACCTGATCGATGGGGTGATTCATAGTTTGACCAGATGGCCCAGTTTCAACAGGAGGGTCATGAGGATTAAAGGGTTGTCGAAAGGATTCAAAATGATCATATAAATCGTGTCCTAATGAAGTCCTCCATATAGAATGAGCAGGTGTGGGATTTTTATCTACTGTAGTGGTAGGATGAATAGGAGTCCTATACTCATCACCAAAGGTTGGTTATGTGGATCCCATATATGTTTCGGTAAATGCTCTCTCAGGTAATTGTGGGACCTCTTTGTCTATGACATTCCCAAGGGAGTCTAAATGAAGAAAAAGTGGTTCATGAGGGGTAACCGACACAGATGTAGTTTGAGGAGTAGGATTATCAACCGTAACCAAAGAACCTTTTGAATTGTCTAACGGAGGAGCAACAACACTCCCAGCATCATATTGATTTTCTACCTCTCCACGGTAGTTGTCTTCTGGAGGGTTAGGAGGTAAGGGTTGGTAGCCTTCCAGAGGAAACCCATGCATCCTATGCAATTGGTGAAGACCTTTATCTTCTACAGGCTCAATTTTGGAGAATAACAGTACACGCTGAAAATCTAGGGCCAACTAACAAAAAGAAACAGCATACACTAATAAAATCTAGGAATCAAAACCAAGCAAACAAAACCTTCTCTCGATGATTGTACTAGTTGGTGATGAAATCCAACGTCGCGTGATCAAGTCAAGAAGGGTCTAGGATATGGTGGAACAGTTACAATGGCAACCTACTTAACGGACTTTCACCTTGGTGCAAGCTTCCACGCAGTAATTGTGGACTTACCCTCCAAGGAGCCCGAGTGAGTTTGACCAATGTCTATTCCAGGTACAGTGAGACTTCCCTTCACCGTCACCTCGTGTAAGTACCTAAAGATTAGGGAAACCAAGGACACCAACTCGCATTCATCCCCTGGGTAGGTACATTCGACAGTTCGATCTAAACGTATGGGCAGGATAACAAGTCTAAAATCAACTCGAGAGGCTCCCATACATAATCGTGGGTATACCCTCAAGTGACCCCCAATATACGATCCGACCACTACAAAAAGTTGAACCATGGAGGGATAATATCCGTAACTCATCTGAATACGACCTCATGCGTAACCCTTGTGTGAGAGGGGGATCCCAGAAAGCCTATATGACAATTGGATTTGACTCTCCTTATCTCAGGATGCTAGTGTTTGTTTTGAAAACTTTGGAGAGTTGTACTCACAGCCTAATCCAAAGTGTTAATCCTAGTCTAATGCTGGTGGAAGATCCTAAAAACAAAATGTTCTAGATAATTTTTAATTAGAGATGATTTTATGGTTGTTCTTTACTCAAAGGGTGTATGACAATGAAACTGATGGTATGATCACTCAATTCCCAAAAATGCACAAGAAAATGATAAGCAATCTTGTCTTTCGATGAATGGCTATTTAAGGGAAAGAGAGAAAGTTGTTTTCACTATCAAACACTAAGATGCAATGTCCTCATACAATTGTTTCTCAATCAAATCCAATGCAATGCTAAAAATTTCAGAAATGCCTTCTAATATCCAAACCGATCACTAAAATATGTCCTTTTGATTATATGTGTATGATAATCAGATGTAAAACTTCTAAATGTCAATCAGACTTCAAGATTAAACAAATAGAAGAAAACCTCACATAAAACAAAAATACACTCTCGTTGTGAATAAACAAGAAGGACAAAGATAACCAAATTTTCAAACAAGAACCAAAAAAACTTCAAAAAATAGAGAAATGATTGAAAACTGACCTCAAAGCTCAAATGGAAAGGTTCACAAACCTTTGGATTTCCTCACAAAATCTTCCACTCAGTCAGATAAAGGAGAAGAAAATAGCAAGTTAACTCTAGGTCAACAAAGACAAAGAGGGACTTTAAGGCAAGGAAAGAAAATGTGAAAATCCCAAACAAAAGAGGATGAATTCTCAGAAATAAGGTGTTGAAATCCAATGACAAATATGGACTAAGAGTATGAGACCCTGAGCAAATGCAAAAGGAAAAAACTGAACTCAGAAACTAAAAAATTAGAGGATTTTTCACTGAAAATGGCATATCTCTCTAGTTTAAGGGGAACCAAAGTGTTCCAACGCCCTGTGTAAGACCACCAGGGAGTGTTGGCGCTCTGATAACAAGGGAAGGGAAGCTCTTTGCCTCAAAATCTCAGAAAAAGCCCCAGAAACTCAAAAAATCAAAGAAATTCAGTCAATCAGGGTAATCATGATGAAATAAAGAGGCAATCAAACAAATCTAAGAATCAAAGAGACAATATGGAGAAGTTCAAGTGAGTGGGAAAAGGGCCAAAATAAGATCTGGGAATGGAAACAAAAATCAGAGTTCCTCCCCAGTGGAGTCGCCAATTTCTGTTGTAGGTGAATCCCCCTGTGGACAAGTGGATTCCCTCTTGGTTTCTAGACTCCTAAGGCCAAGACAGAAAAGTGCTTAACATGGACACTGACATCCTTTTATATCTAATCAAGCTAATATATGAAGGAGAAGAAGAAATATATGTACCTTATTAACGGGGTTTGTCCTTGCAAAGTCCAGGATGAGATTCAATCATGAGCTCCCTGATAGGTCCTGTGGAACAAACAAAGATACAATGGACTTCCGACTCTACTGAAATTAGCTCAAATATAGATCCATCTACTGTAGACAAACTCATGTGGAACAAACATAAGTTTGAAAGAAACAGGCCAAGCATTGATATATTGATGAGAACAAGTAAAAGTACTTACAATCCTTTGATGAAGGTGTAGTAGCTTCTTCCAGTTCTCTTTGTCCAACCCCTTTGCTCAAGTAATCTCCATTGTATTCTATGTGTTTCCTATGAGATCATAGGTTTCATACCTCCAATCTTTTTCATGTACCTTTCACCATGAGAAGGCCTCCTTATATAGCCTTGGAGAGGTCCAACCACTTGAGATATATTTGGGATAAGTTGATGATCCCTCTCCTTTAGTTGAGGATCTTCCCTAAGATCATACCTTGATCCAAGATTCAAACCCAACTACCTTCAGATATTGAGGGGATTATCCCCTGATTTCCTCCAACAAACCAAAAATTCGCCCAGAAAGGGTAGCGCTCCCCCAAAAGTGTGCACATGGCACTCAAACACTCCCTCAAAGAGGCCCAGGGATCACTAGCACTCCCTGACAGTGGGTAGGGGGGTGCTCCTCTCCAAAATCCATTTTTGAGTGGTTCTTTCAGTGGAAAAAGGTTTGTGCTCCCTGTCAAGTGATTTTTCTTCTTCAAAACTAGTCTTTGAGGTGTCTTAAGTGCCCTTATGATGTCGTTAGAGGCACAACATAGGCAATATGGAAATATGATGTTTGTGACACTTGCAACACTTGTGGTCAAGATGTGACACTTGTGGATAAGATACAACACTTACAACACTTGTAATGACGACACTTGTGACACTATTGAAGTGAGTAATTTTGATGTGTAACAGCTCGGCTACCTAAAATTGCTTCAAAATCAAGTCATAACCACCATCAACTCAAGCGAGGATGGCATAAAGATGCCCGATCTTGGCTAAACTATTGGGGAATCATGGAAGAAACCATTTTGCAGAATAAAGATAC
>JZKD02S1707056.1:57510-90941 GCA_000966675.3 Picea glauca
AAGCATTGCTAAGATAAGAACAAATTCTCACGAGCTCCATAGTGAAACTGGGCGTTGGTCAATTCCTAAAATGCCATGGGTTGAAAGAGTGTGTCACCTTTGTGACACTAAGAAGTTTGAAGATTAAAAGCACTTTCTCTTAGATTGTCCAGCCTATACCCATATTAGATCTCATTTTCAAAATATTGATCACACTACCAACCTTTCTAACCTCTTAACTCAACAAAAGTATGGTGATCTTGGAAAGCTTCTGTTAATGCTTTTCGAGCACAGAAACAAAATTCTAAAGAATCACAAGTAATCATTTACCCTCTTAGAGTCTAATAGACCAATTAGGTCTTAGTGGACATTAATCATCATCAGCATCATCATCATCTTACACTATTTACTATGTTGAAAAATAATCAATATCTTAATAAAAACCATAAAATAAAAATGTAGAAAAAAACAATATAAACTAAATTTAATAATTTATATTTATAATAAAAAGAAATAAACAAACCTTATTTTCTAAACAATGTTGATTAAAAACATGAATGTGGATAGAATTCTTCACTTCCTCTTGTTCATAATATAAAATCACCCATTAATAACAAAAATTTATTTTAATATGACAAATTTATTTTATAGTCCGAAATTTGTCAAACTAGAAGGAAACCAAAATTACCCGCTTGTATAAAGTTTGCATTGAACTCCTCTTGTTCATTCCGTGAATGAAAGTGATTGAACTAATAAACATCAAAATAAATTGATTCGCCCCCATCACCAAAATATATCCAAAGAATCCTATGTTTATGTCCTTTTCTCTTTTCTCTTCGGTTTGATTTATTTAATTTATTTAATTGAAGAAATGAACTACAAAATCCATTTTGGGATTTTATCCATTTTTTTTGCTAAATTAAAAGTTTATTATATCACAAAAATAAATATGCAATTGTGACATTAACATTAGTTTTGATTTATTTATTTTATTTTATTGAAGAAATGAACTACAAAATCCCTTTTGGGTTTTTATCCTTTTTTTTTTGGCAAAATTAAAAGTTTATTATATCAAAAAATAAATATGCAATTGTGACATTAACATTAGTTGATACATTAATAATTTCATAAAGTGATTTTTTTAGTGTGGGTTTGGGTGATTTTGTAAATAAATGGTTTGAGTAGTTAGTGTGCATGGGGGCATAGTGTGTTCTAGGTCAGGATGGGTAGAGACCAAGTACATTAGGGGGTTTGTCATGGGGGGTTTTCCCTGATGGGGGGAGGGGGTTTGGAGGGGTAATTTTGTGAGAGAGTAATTTCATCTATGTGGAATGTGTATTGCTCATTGTTGTAGGAGTTAATGGTTAAGGTGTTTGAGGTGTCAATTATCATGTGAGGGATTCTTAGTAGTTAGGCAATGTAGTTTGTAAGAAGTTAGAA
Source organism: Picea glauca (assembly GCA_000966675.3). Classification (NCBI taxonomy): domain Eukaryota; kingdom Viridiplantae; phylum Streptophyta; class Pinopsida; order Pinales; family Pinaceae; genus Picea; species Picea glauca. The sequence continues at coordinate 58,930 of JZKD02S1707056.1, forward strand.
GGGTAATTGTGTATTGGGGTGTAGTGTGTCTAAGGCCATAATTTGTGTGGTCTTAATGAATGTATGTGGGTATTTTTGTGAGGGATTTGTTGTTATTAGTGGGAAATGTTTCTCAAGGTCAAAGGTTCAAGGATTAAGTTATTTTAGGGGTTGATTTTCATGTGAGGGGTCCTTGATGTTTAAGGGTGTAATGTGTAAGGGGTTGGAGGTGTTACTATGCATTGGAGCATAGTGTAATTAGGGCCATAATGGGTGTGGGACGGAGACATGGGGGTTTATAAGCGTGTGATTGGTTCATTTATGATTATGGGGCAATGTGTGCTCAAAGTCATATTGGTGAGGAGTTAAGGTGTTTTAGGGGTTTATTTTCATTTCTCGAGTCTCAAAGGTTAGCATATGTAGTGTGTAAGGGATGAGAGGGATAGTGTGCAATGGCATGGAGTGTTTTTGAGCCATAATTGGTCCACACCAAGTGCATGGGGTGGGTAAGTGTGTGAAAGGGTCATTTATATAATGGGGCAATGTATGCCCAAAGTCTTATTAGTTAAGGGTTAAGGTGTTTCTAGGGTTTATTATGATGTGGGGGGTCTTGGGGGATAAGGATTATAGTGTGTAAAAGGTTGGATGGGTTAATGTGCATTGAGGCATAGTGTGTTCAAGGTCATGACGGGTAGGAGCCATATGTAGTTATGGGGGCATGTAGGATTAGGGTCATAAGGGTTAGGGCTTAAGGTGTTTTGAGGTTCCATTGTCATATAAACTACCCTACAGGATAAGTGTTGTATTGTGAAATATGTTGTAGCGATTAGTGTACATTAGGGGGTACTGTGTTGAGGGCCATAATGGGTAGGGGCCAAGTGCACAAAGGTAGGAAGAATTTGAGGGGTCACTATGGTTATGGGGAATTATGTTCCCAAGGTCATACTAGTCAAGTATTAAGTTGTTTTAGGGGTTTATTTTCATACTATGGGTCTCATAGGGGTCAAAGGGTGTACTCTATAAGGGATGGAAGGTGTTATCTATATTGAGTTGTAGTGTGTATCGGCCATAATAGGTAGGGATCAAGTACATGCCAAGTAAATGGGGGTGGATAAGTGTAACACACCCGACCCCTGATGGACTTTCCTAGGGATGGGGCATCAAATTTTTTTCTCCTTAAGTGATCGAATCCTTCATCCAGAGTTTCTACCACACTGTGCTCATCCAAATTTTTCTAACCACGGTCTCCATTCTCAAACCCAAGCTCAAAACCGGCAGATACGCCTTTTCGATGTTCTTTGGGAATTCATTGATTGACGGACACGTGGATCCACCTCACATGTGTTATTTCAAAGTTCCTCCCTCCATGGTGTAATACCATCCATCACTCAATCCCATGGTTGGGCTTACCCACTTTCTCCTATATCAATTGTGGAGGAATTTGACACTTCGGCGCTTCTTTACTATCTATGCATGAGACCACCTGGAGTTCCAAACTTCCAAAGTCTTGTAATCTCACCAGTTGTTTGGTCTCTCTATGGTACTACATCCTAGAACCTCCAGAGTCTCAAAGTCTCGAACTCCCGGAGTCCCGGTCACTTCACCAACTACATTGGCTAGGCAGACACATATCAGGAACTGACACATAGGAGGGGTCAAGATGACACGTGTTACGCTCCAATGGGCCTATAGGGTACTTGATATACATGAATCTGGGTGACACATGGCACATCAAGTTGGGGTCCACATCACTCTCAGTGGCATAAATACACCTCGTCACCTCGGGCTAACAGATTTCTACATTCCTCAGATCTCACAGTCGAGATCTAGTCACGTAGACTTATATATCTACAGCTCTGGTTACCTCGGCGATTCGACATTTGGGAGTATTTCTATGCAAACTCCTCTCACCTCCAAAATTGCCCAATCTCTGAACTAAAGGGGCTAGTGCCACGTGCCCTTGATATATTGACGGCTAGAAAAGGATCTGAAGGAATCCCTCAATCTATGGTTCTAGGTCCTTCACAGCTCCAGCCTTCAGGGTTTTGGATCTTGGTTTAGTTGATGAGATAGGTTCACCCAACCACCTGGGGAACCACCTAACGTTAGTCATCCTTACAGGAAACTGAGTCTCTCGATTACCTTTGGCTCGTATACGGCTGGTAAGGTCGATCATACTCCAAAGTCCTGGAATTTCGGAGATTCGAAGCCAAGGGGACATAGCTTCCTTAGGCTTAGCCCAAGGTTCCTAGGTATTGGTCGTATGGGTTCTTTCGAACAGATCTCATCCGCTTGTCTTCTAAATGAAGGGACCTCCCCTTTTAAGGCTTCCACTTCTCTATCCTTCCTGATCTTTTACCATGAAATGGTTAAGGACTTGGGTCTAGAATTATGGTCGCATGACAAGGGGTCTAGAAGAGGCTTCCTCTTCGGACGGACAAGTTCAGGTTGTCACAATTTCTCCTATCTCAGTCTTCTCACAAGCTCATGTTCCACGAAGCCTCAGGAGCTAAGTTAGGAATACAGACTATTGGTCGAAAGAGAAATTTTACAAGGAGGAGGCATGTGCATATTGTAACCATTCCACATAGAAAATAGTTGTAAATACACATATGTATAAATCCAGGCATTCATCCATTATTCCATTTCAACACATAAAACAAGGAAAATACTTATCAGAACCAGATAACATGAAGTGACTGTTGAAAGGGGTGCCTGTTTCCACCCAACCATAGGCTCATTCAGTCCAAACGGATTTACCACTAGCCACCCCCGAGCTAGACCACAATTCTCTGCAACAGAATCTTTTCTTTTGGCTCAGCAACAGTAGGGACAGAGGTTACTCTCCTCCTCCCACAGGATCTTGTAAATGGTTTACACGATACCAAGCAAGGAGGACCAACCTTGTTTAACAGCTTGTATCATAACCTTCTCAACCATTTCTTGTGACCAGAATGCTTATTTCCTAGTTCTTCCTTGAACTCGAGAGCTTCACCTCTCGTCTCTTCACTCTTCGTAGGTCTTCCTCTACTCACCACACCTTCCTTTCTTAACACTTTTAGAAAGGTTGTGTGTGGATTGAATTCCCATCCCGTGGTCAGGTCTGGAAGCCTTACAGATGGGTGCTCTGCCCCATCCCCTCATTAACTCTTGAGGAGGTATTCCCACCTGTCAGCCTGATTGTAATTCATTTCTGGGTCAGAGGATTGTTCTAGTCCTGCAAAATTAAATCCAATAAGGTATTGGTTTGGTGAAGGTTAACGCAATCATTCATGGTCCCCTTCACCATCTATTTTCATAGCATTCATGGTCTTTCTTAGTACACCCCCCTTCCAGCAGTCATGTGACACTTATCCATATTTCTAGTAAATAACAGAATTTTCATTCATTGACCTTTTATACAAAGGCCCATCAAATCAAACATTTACACATATTAAGTTTGCCATAGTCTCTTGGAAATTATAGTTATATTTAAAAACTAGGGGAAACAGGGTGTTACAATCCCCTCCCCTTTAAAGGAACATCGTCCTTGATGTTCTATCTGTCAACATGCTCTGTATATACAGAAGTGAATAAAAATGGATATGCATGTCTCATGGCATCCTCCATTTCCCACGTAGCCTCATCTAGGCCAAAGTGTTTCCACTGCACCTTGACCTGTGCAATGGTTCAGTTTCTGAGTGGGGTTTCCTTCCTGCCTAGTATGCATTGGGGTTCTAGTAGGAATTCTCCCTCCGGTTCCACCTAGATCACAGACGAGTCAATTATATGATTAGAATCATGTACATATTTCTTCAATAATGAAACATGGAAAAACTTATGTGCCTTTATTGTGGGAGGGAGTGCTAGCCTATAGGCTACACGTCCCACTCTATCTAAGACCTCAAAGGGTCCACAATATCGAGGTGCTAGCTTGGCACAACCTCCCATTCTCAGGGAACTCTTCCTGCACCTAACTCAGAGATAGACATGTTCTCCTGTCTTGAACTCTCTGGGAGTTCTCTTTCGGTTGGCGTAACTTTTCTGTCTATCATGAGCGATTTTCAGATTTTTCTTTATCCAAATCACTTGTTGCTCCATTTCCTTTAGCATGTCAGGTCCGATTGTAATTCTATCCACTGGACTACTCCATCTTACTTGAGTCTTACACTATCTACCATAGAGGGCTTCGAAAGGGATCATCTTTAGTGATTCTTGATAACCATTGTTGTAGGAAAATTCTACCAGTAGTAGGTAGTCTTCCCACTTCTTAGATTGATGCATTAAATGCATTCTTAGCATGTCTTCTAATATTTGGTTTACTATTTCTATCTATCCATCGGTGTGAGGGTGATAGGCTATGCTAAACAACAATTTAGTCTCAAAACTAGCCATCAAGGATTTCCAAAAGATTGAAGTGAATTTTGTATCTCTGTCAGATACAATCTCCCTAGGCATGCCATGTAGTCTGAATATCTCCTTTATGAAGATGTTGGAAATATCTATTGCCTTGCAAGTTGATTTGACAAGAATGAAGTGAGCGGACTTGCTCAACTTGTCCACCACTACCATGACGACATCATTTTGTCTGGCCGATTTTGTTAATCTGGTGATGAAATCCATGGATATGGTCTCCCATTTCCATTCTGAAATTGGTAGAGGTTGCAACAACCTTGCTGGGTGTCGGTGTTCTTCCTTAACTTGTTGGAATTCTAGACATTTTAGCTAAATATTGAGCTATGTCCTTTTTCAATCCAGGCCAATAGAATTTTTTTCTAGTGGCCGTAATCATTTTATGATAACCTGGATGACTAGTGTATGGTCTCTTGTGTAGTTTGTCTATTTTGAACCTCTTCAAGTCGTCACAACTTGGGATATACAATCTATTTATGTAAGTAAGAAAACCTTCATCCAACATCTGATAGCCTTCATACTTTATCCCTGTGAGCTCTTGCTTTAGGTACGGTGCCACGATATTAAATAATGCATATGTTTCTTATGCATTCTTGACTCTTTCCCTGACATCCATTTCACAGGTTCTCATTTCTTCCAGGTGAATCATTTTCATACTTCTGCTAAGGGCATCGGCCACCCTATTTTCCTTTCCTTTGATGTGTTTGATTTCAAAATCAAACTCACTAAGGAGAGCCATCCACGTAGCTTATCTATCATTTAGTTTCGGTTGATCAAACAAGTGCCTCAACCCACAGTGGTTTGTCATAAGTATAAATATCCTACCCAGGAGGTAATTCCTCCACATTTTCAAAGCATGCACTATGGCATCCAAGTCTAGATCATGGGTCACATAATTGATTTCATGCTCATTCAATTTTCTGGATTTGTGGCAAACTACATGTCCTTCTTTCATAAGGACTCCTCTGAGTCCTTCCTTGCAGGCATCTTTACATATGAGGAAGTTTACACTTATCAATAGTATGAGGGGCCACATAACTCAAATTAGAACTAGGGTCAATTAAAATAGAAATTAGATGGTTGGAGATCATACCTTCCATCTCTACCACTGAAGCTTGGTGGTCAACTTGTTTATTATCCACGGCTGCATAAATCCGTGGCATTCTCCTAGCCACTTCATTGGTGGTGGTATCTTCTTGGATGTTGTAAACTATCCTACTATTCTATTGTCTGTGTGTACAATCCCTCAGTAGATGTTATTCTCCACAACCCCAACATTTCAAGGGTTCCTTCTTTGGGTTATCCATCCTTCTTGGGGTTTCTCCAAAAGGTTTATTTCCACTCTGGGAGGGGAAATTTTGTTGATATACACTTCTACTAGGAAGGCTTATCCTATAGTCCTTCCTATAGTTCTTAAATCTTGAGGATTTGAACCCCTTATTATTGAATCATGAACCTCTCTTCTTCTTCCAATCCTCGTGAGGTTATGTATGACTCCCAAGTTGTTCATAGAAATACCTCACCTTCCAGATAGTGTCTTCTAAGGTATTCAGCTCATCAAACTCAATCTTTTTCTGGTAGGTCTAAGGTAACCCAATGATAAATCGTTGCGCTTTTACCTTTTCATCCTTTATGTAGGGAACATACCTCAGTAGCTCAAGGAATTTATTGACATATTCCTCTATGGTGAGTTGTCCCATCTTGAGTTCATAGAAATCTTTAGTCTTTTGATCAAAATATTTTTCTAACAGATACTTCTTCTTGAAGTGATTCTCAAATTGTTTCCATGATAAGTCCTCTTCATGGATTCCTTTCAAATTCTTAAGATCTTCCAACCAAATGGAAGCCTTTCCATTCAGGTTGAAGATGGATATTCGAGCCTTCAAGTTTTTGAAATAGTCATGAACTCTGAAGTACTTCTTTAAACCAAGCCGCCAAACTTCTGCTTCTTCCCCTTTCTTAATCTCACCATCGAAATAGGGTGGTTTGGATTTCTTGAACTCTTCAAGGTCATGACTTTTGGAATTCTTTAGCTTCTTCCCTTTTCCTTTGAGAATGTGAGCTAGTTTTTCTACTAGAAGATCCCCCTGAGTTGTCAGTTTCCTTCCTAGAGGATTCTATCGATGAGTGTCCCATGTCTCCAGGTTGGACATTTTTTGAGGTACTCCTCCTAGTGTGGCCATTTATGGGACCACGTTTTCATATCTGAGGTGGACTTTGGCTTCTCTTCGTATGTCATCAGTCCACATGACAGGTTGCAGGTCCATGTTGCAGATGTCTCTGTATGTCAAATAAGCTCTACAGCAAGACTGCATTAATTTTCATTTGTTTCTCTTGCTCCTTTATCAATCTCTCGTTGTCGGCCTTGTAACTCTATAATTAGACCATGAGGCTCCTTACAGTTTCAACCAGATCCAGAGAGGTCTCCACCGCCCTCCTCTCGTCTGATTCTTCATCTCTATTGTGGGAGCCATCCCCCACTTCATGGTGCATCACCATCCTTTATGCTTGTAGTTTCTCGCGATTCACTGACTGCTTGAGTGCTAAAAAAACATTTTTTGTTAGCTAATAGTCTATTAGTTTACGAACAACACACAGTTTACATTTCTTAAATACACACACAGAAGAAGGTTTCATTATTTTCTTCAGTAAAAGTTTAACCAGACTCTTTAGGGAAGAGGTAAGGTAGCGCATCACCCTTAAATTTATTTAAATATGGTTTTTACGCAATTCATCCATGAGCCCAAGCAGGCCAAGTGTTGTAACCATGCTATGATACCAATTTGTAACACACCAGACCCCTGATTGACTTTTCTGGGGATGGGGTATCAAAGTTTCATTCTCCTTAAATGAATGAATCCTTCATTTGGGGTTTCTACCACACTCTGCTCATTCAGAGTTTTCTAACCATGGTCTTCATGCTCAAATCTGAGCTCAAGATAGGCAGATACACCTTTTTGATGTTCTTTGAGTGTTCATTGTTTGAGGGCCACGTGGCACCCATGTGGATCCACCTCACACATGATATTTCCAAGTTCCTCCCTCCACAGTGGAAGACCATCCACCACCCGATCCCATGGTTGGGATTACCCTCTTTCTCCTATATCAGTTGTGGAGGAATTCGGTGCTTCGAAACTTCTTTACTATCTATGCACAAGACCACCCAGAGTTTCAAACTTCCGAAGTCACGTAAGCTCACCACGTGGCTCCGTCCTCCAGGTAGTTCAGTCTCTCTATCATACTACATCCCAAACCCTATGGAGTTTCAAAGTCTTGGACTCTCAGATTCCATGTTACTTCACCAACCACATTGGCTAGGCGGACACATATCAGGAACTATCATGTAGGAGGGGTCAACATGACACGTGTTATCCTCCAATGCGCCTATAGGGTACATGATATACATGAATCCGGGTGACACGTGGCACATCAACCTGGGGTCCACATCACCCTAGGTGGCGTCACTCCACCTTGTCACCCCGAGTTAATGGACTTCTACATTTCTCATATCTCACGATCGAGATCTAGTCACATAGACTTATAGATATACAGCTCTGGTTACCTTGGGGATTCGACATTTGGGAGTATTGTTATACAAAATCCTCTCACCTCCCGAAGTGCCCAATCTCTGAATTAAAGGGACTAGCACCACGCACCCCCGATATATCGACGGTTGGAAAAGGATCTAAAGGAATCCCTCGATCTATGGTTTTGGGTCCTTCGTGGCTCTGACCTTCAGGGTTTTGGATCCCAGTTTAGTTGGCGAGATAGGTTCACCCAACCACCTGGGGAACCGTCTAACATCAGCCAGCCTTACGGAAAACTGAGTCTCACAGTTACCTTGGGCCCGTATAAGGTTGGTAAGGTCAATCATACTTTGAAGTACCAGACTTTCGTAAATTCGAAGCTAAGGGGACATAAATTCCTTAGGCTTTTCCCAAGGTTCCTGGGTATTGGTCGTACGGGTTCTTTCGAACAGATCTCATTCGCTCATCTTCCAAACGAATGGACCTCCCCTTTTAATGCTTCCACTTCACTATCCTTCCTGATATTTTACCATGAAATGGTTAAGGATGTGGGTGTGGAATTCTAGTTGCACGACAAGGGGTATAGAACAGGCATCCTCTTCGGACGGATAGGTTTAGGTCATCATAATATCTCCTATCTCGACCGTCTCACAAGATAATGTTCTAGCAAGCCTTAGGAGCTAAGTTGGGCATATATATTATTGGTCTAAAGTGTAATTTTACAAGGAGAAGGAGGCATGTGCATAACGTAACCATTCCACACAGAAAATAGTTATAAATACACATATGTATAAATCCAAGAATTCATCCATTATTCCTGTTCAACACATAAAACAGGAAAAATACTTATTAGAACCATATAATGTGAAGAGACTGCTAAAAGGGGTGCATGTTTCCACCTGAACATAGGCTTAGTCACTCCAAATGGATTTAACACTAGCCACCCATGAGCTAGACCATGATGCTCTGCAACAGAATCTTTTCTTCCAGCTTAGCAATAGTAGGGATGAAGGTTACTCTCCTCCTCCCGTGGGATCTTGGCAATGGCTTACACGATACCAAGCAAGGAGGACCAACCTAATTTATCATCTTGTATCATAACCTTCTTATCCATTTCCTATGACCAAAATGCATATTTCCCAGTTCTTCCTTGAACCCAAGAGATTCACCTCTCGTCTCTACACTCTTCACAGATCTTCCTCTGCCCACCACACCTTTCGTTCTTACCTCTTTAAGAAAGGTTGTGTGTGGCTCGAATTCCCATCCCGTGGTTAGGTCTGGAAGGTATACAAATGGGTGCTCTATGACATCCCTTCATTAATTCTTGAGGAGGTCTTCCCAACTACCAACCTGATTGTAATTCATTTATGGGTCAGAGGATTGTTCTGGTCCTGAGCAATTAAATCTAGTAAGGTACTTGTTTGGTGAATGTTAATGCAACCATTCATGGTCCCCTTCACCATCTATTTTCATAGCATTCATGGTATTTCTTAGTACACCCCCCTTCCGACAATCATGCGACACTTATCCATATTTCTAGTAAATAACAGAATTTACATTCATTGACCTTTTATACAAAGGCCCATCAAATGAAACATTCACACATATTAAGTTTTCCATAGTCTCTTGGCCATTATAGTGATATTTAAAAACTGGGGGAAACAAGGAGTTACAATCCCATCCCCCTTAAAGGAACATCATCCTCGATGTTCTATTTTTGAACATGCTCTCTATATACAGAACTGAACAAAAATGGATATGCATGTCTCATGGAATCCTCCATTTCCCACGTAGCCTCATCTGGGACAAAGTGTTTCCACTGCACCTTGACCTGTGCAATGGTCAATTTCCTGAGTGGGGTTTCCTTCCTGTCTAGTACACATTGGGGTTCTGGTAGGAATTCTCCCTTCAGTTCCACCTGGATCATAGACCAATCAATTATATGATTAGAATCATGTACATATTTCTTCAATAATGAAACATGGAAAACATTATGTGCCTTTACTGTGGGAGGGAGTGTAGCCTATAGACTATAGGTTTCACTCTATATAAGACCTCAAAGGCTCCACAATATTGAGGTGCTAGCTTGGCACAAGCACTCATTCTCAAGGAACTCTTCCTGGGCCTAACTCTGAGATAGACATGGTCTCCTGTCTTGAACTCTCTAGGAGTTATCTTTCGATCGACGTAACGTTTTTTTCTATCCTGAGCGATTTTCTGATTTTGATTTATCTAAATCACTTATTGTTCCATTTCCTTCAACATGTTGGATCTGATTGTAATTCTATTCATTGGATTACTCCATCAGATTGGAGTCTTGCACTGTCTACCATAGAGGGCTTGGAAAGGGATCATATTTAGTGATTCTTGATAACCGTTGTTGTAGGAAAATTCTATTAGTGGTAGGTATTCTCTCCACTTGTTAGGTTGATGCATTACATGCATTCTTAGCATGTCTTCTAATATTTGGTTTACTCTTTCTATCTATCCATCGGTGTGAGGGTGATAGGTTGTGCTAAACAACAATTTAGTCTCAAAACCAACCATTAAGGATTTCCAAATGCTTGAAGAGAATTTTGTATCTCCATAAGATACAATTTCCCTAGGCATGCCATGCATTCTGAATATCTCCTTTATGAATATGTTGGAAATATCCATTTCCTCGCAAGTCAATTTGACAGGAATGAAGTAAGTGGACTTGCTCAATTTTTCCACCACCACTATGATGGCATAATTCTTTCTTGCTGATTTTGGTAATCTGGTGATGAAATCCATGGAGATGGTCTCCCATTTCCATTCTGGAATTGGTAGAGGTTGGAACAAACCTACTGGGTTCCGGTTTTCTTCCTTAACTTATTGGCATTCTATACATTTTAGCTAAATATTCAGCTATGTATTTTTTCAATCTAGGCAATAGAATTTTTTTCTAGTGGTCGTAATCATTTTCTGATAACCTAGATGACCAGTGTATGGTCTCTTGTGCATTTCGTCCATTATGAACCTCTTCAAGTCATCACAACTTGGGATATACAATCTATTTTTGTAAGTCAGCAGACCTTCATCTAGCATCGGATAGCCTTCATACTTTAGCCATGTGGGCTCTTGCTTTAGGTACGATGCCACGGTCTTGAAGAATGCATCTGTTTCTTGTGCATACCTGACTCTTTTCCTAACATCTGTTTCACAAGTGCTCATTTATTCCAGGTGAATCATTTTCATACTTTTTCTAAGGGCATTGGCCACCCTGTTTTCCTTTTCTTTGATGTGTTTTATTTCAAAATCAAACTCACTAAGGAGATCCATCCACCTAGCTTGTCTAGCATTGAGTTTTGGTTGATCAAAAAGGTGCCTCAACCTACAGTGGTATGTCATAAGTATAAATATCCTACCCTAGAGGTAATTCCTCCACATTTTTAAAGCATGAACTATGGCAACCAACTCTAGATCATGGGTCACATAATTGATTTCATGCTCATTCAATTTTATGGATTCTTAGCAAACTACACATCCTTCTTGCATAAGGACTCCTCCTAGTCCTTCCTTGTAGGCATATGTGCATATGAGGAAGTCAGTATCAGGGTCTGCAATATTCAACATGAGTGCATGGTTTAGAAGGTATTTCAGTTCCTGAAATCTTTCTTCACATTTTGATGTCCAAGTGAATTTAACCCCCTTTTTCTGAAGGGAAGTGATTGGGAAACCAATATTGGAAAATCCTTTTATAAACCTTATATAATATCTTGGTAAGACAATAAAGGATTTGATATCAGATACATCCTATGGGGTAGGCCATTCCATAATAGACTTGATCTTTTCAAGGTCTACTGCCACTCCTTCTTTAGAAATAACATGGCCTAAGTAATGGACTTGCTTCTGGAAAAAGTCACACGTGCTAAACTTAGCATAGAGATGATGTTGTCTTAGGAATTGAAGTACCAGTCTAATATGTTCTTCATGCTCCTCCCTGTTCTTGGAGTACATTAGGATATCATCAATGAATACCAATACAAATTTGTCTAGGAATTTGTTGAGTATATTATTCATCAAGCACATAAAAGTGGTGGGGGCATTGGTTAACCCAAATGGCACCGCCACAAATTCATAGTGACCATACCTTGTCGTGGATGCTATTTTGTGGATGTCTTCATCCTTGATTCGGACTTGATGATATCCTTACCTTAAGTCAATCTTTGAGAAAATGGAACCACCCCCTAGTTGGTCGAACAAGTCATTGATTCTCAGTAAGGGGTACTTGTTATTTATGGTTGTCTTATTGAGTTTTCTATAATCTATGCACAGTCAGAGTGTTCCATCTTTCTTATTCAAAAACAATATTGGTGCTCCCCATGGAGACACACTGGGTCGGATGTAGCCTTTAACCATCATTTCCTTTAGTTGTATCTTGAACTCAAATAGCTCGGGTGTACTCATCCTATAGGGTGTCCTAGACATTGGCACTGCTCCTAGTGCAAGCTCTATGGAGAAGTCAATGTCTCTTCTCAGTGGTAGACCCAATAACTCTTCTAGAAACACATCTCTATATTGTCTTAATATGGGGTGGTATTCTAGGTTTGGTCTGTCATCCTCAACAGATTCCAACACATATATTGCATATAGAGGAAATCCCTTTCTGCAATTCTTTTTCATTTGAAGGGTTGATATTTGTCTCACTGAGACAGGATTTTGAATTCCTCGGAGGGTTATCTTTCTCCCTTCTTCATCTACACATTCTAAGGTTTTATGGTAACAGTCCAAATTAGTTTTATATGTAGCTATCCATTCCATACCAATAAACATGTCATAAGATCTGAGGGGAAGTATGTTAAGGGTAGCTTGGGTGGGCAATCCATCCATAGTGAATTGGAAAGATGGTATGACCTCTACTACATTTCTTTTGGTGCCAGTGGGTAGTTCTATTAACCATGGCTTAGCATGCCTAACTGGTTGCAGTTTACACTTATCAACAGCCTAAGGGGGAACATAGCTCAAATTAGAACCAGGGTCAATTAAAATAAAAATTAGATGGTTGGCGATCATGCCTTCCATCTCCACCACTAAAGATTGGTGGTCAGCTTGTTTATTATCCACAGTTGCATAAATCTGTGGCATACTCCTATTCACATCATCGACAGTGGTAGTTTCTTCGATGTTTTAAACTCTCCTACTATTTTTTTTTCTATGTGGACAGTCCCTCAGTAAATGTTCTTCTCCACAACCCCAACATTTCAAGGGTTCCTTCTTTGGTTTATCCATTTTTCCTGGGGTTGCTCCAAAAGGTTTATTTCCACTATGGGAGGGGAATTGTTTTTAATATACACTTCTAGCAGGAATTATTATCTTAGATTCCTTCCTATAGTTCTTAAATCTTGAGGATTTGAACCCCTTCTTATTAAATCTTGAATTGCTCTTCTTCTTCCAATCCTCGCGATGTTTTGTCTGACTCTCGAGTTGTTCATAACAATACCTCACCTTCTGAATAGTATATGATAAGGTATTCGGCTCGTCAAACTCAATAATGTTCTGGTGGGTCTGAGGTAACCCACTGATAAATCATTGCACTTTTACCTTTTCATCCTTTATGTAGGGAACATACCTCAACAACTCAAGGAATTTATTGACATATTCCTATGTCATGATTTGTCCCATCTTGAGTTCATAGAACTCTTTAGTCTTCTGATCAAAATCTTTTGCTGACAGATACTTCTTCTTGAAGTGTTTCTCAAATTGTTTCCATGATAAGTCCTCTTCATGTATTCCTTTCACATTCTTAAGATCTTCCCACCAAATGGAAGCCTTTCCATTCAGGTTGAAGATGGCTATTCGATCATTCACATTTTTGGAATAGTCATGAACTGTGACTTACTTCTTTAAACCAAGCAGCCAAGCTTATACCTCTTCCCCTTTCTTAATATCACCATTGAAATAGGGTGGTTTAGCTTTCTTGAACTCTTTAGGGTCATGACTTTTGGAATGCTTTCTCTTCTTCCCTTTCCTTTGATAATTTGAGCTAGTTTTTCTACTAGAAGATCCCTCTAAGTTGCCAGTTTCCTTCCCAAAGGATTCTCTCGATGAGTTTCCCATGTCTCCAAGTTGGACCTTCCTCGAGGTACTCCTAGTGTGGCCACTTATGGGACCATGTTTTTGTATCTCAGGTGGAATTCAAATTCTCTTTGTATGTCCTCGATCCACATGACTGGTTGCATTTCCATGCTACAACTGTCTCCGTATGTCGAATAAGATCTGTAGAAAAACTACATTAATTTATGTTTGTTTCTCTCACTCCTTTATCAAATTCTTGTTGTCATCCTTGAAACTCTGTAATTTGGACATGAGGTTCCTTACAGTTTCATCCAGATCTGGAGGGGTCTCCACCACCCTCTTCTCGTCAGATTATTCATCTCTATTGTGGGATCCATCCCCCACTTCATGGCATGTCACCATCCTTTATGCTTGTAGCTTCTTGTGATTCACTGACCGCTTGAGTGATGAAAAAACACTTGTTTTTAGCTAATAGTCTATTAGTTTACGAACAACACATAGTTCACATTTCTTAAATACACATAGAGAGAAGAAGGTTTCATTATTTTCTTTAGTAAAAGTTTAACCAGACTCTTTAGGGAAGAGGTAAGGTAGGGCATCACCCTTAAAGTTCTTTAAATATGGTTTTTACACAACTCGTCCATGAGCCCAAGAAGACCATGTGTTTTAACCATGCTATGATACCAATTTGTAACACACCTGACCCTTGATACTTTCCTGGGTATGGGGCATCAAAGTTTCATTCTCCTTAAGTGATCGAATCCTTCATTCATGGTTTCTAACACACTTTGCTCGTCTAGATTTTTCTAATCATAGTCTCCATGCTCAAACATGAGCTCAAAATCAGTGGATACACCTTTCAATGTTCTTTGGGCATTCATTGACTGAGGTCCACGTAGATCCACCTCACACGTGTTATTTCCAAGTTCCTACCTCCATGGTGGAATACCATCCACCACCCGATCCCATGGTTGGGCTTACCCTCTTTCTTTTATATCATCTGTGGAGGAATTCGGTGCTTCAGTGCTTCTTTACTATCTATGCATGAGACTGCCCAGAGTTTTGAACTTCCAAAGTCTCGTAAGCTCACCACGTGGCTCCGACCTTTGGGTCATTCAGTCTCTCTATCATACTACATCCCAAACCCTCTGAAGTCCTGAAGTCTCGGACTCTCGGTCACTTCACCAACCACGTTGGCTAGGTAGACACATATCAGGAACTACAAGTAGGAGGGGTCAAGATGACACATGTTACGCTCCAATGGGCCTATAGGGTACATGATATACATGAATCTGGGTGACACTTGGCACGTAAATCTGGGGTCCATGTCACCATGGGTGGCGTCACTACACCTCGTCACCTAGGGCTGATGGACTTATACATTCCTCAAATCTCACAATCGATATCTAGTCATGTAGACTTATAGATATACGGCTCTAGTTACCTTATGGATTCAAAGTTCAAGAGTATTTCTATGCAATCTCCTCTCACCTCCCGAAGTGCCCAATCTCTGAATTAAAGGGTCTAGCACCACACTCCCCCGATATATCAATGACTGGAAAAGGATCCGAAGGAATCCCTCGATCTATGGTTCTAGGTCCTTCGCGGCTCCGATCTTCAGGGTTTCGGATCTTGGTTTAGTTGGCGAGATAGGTTCACCCAACCACCTAGGGAACTGCCTAACGTCGACCAGCCTTACAGGAAATCGAGTCTCTCGGTTACCTTCGACCTGTATAAAGATGGTAAGGTCAATCATACTCTGAAGTCCTGGACTTCCAGAGCTTTGAAGCAAAGGGGACATAACTTCCTTTGGCTTAGCCTAATATTTTTGGGTATTGGTCGTATGGGTTCTTTCAAACGGATCTCATCCACTCATATTCCAAATGAAGGGACCTCCCCTTTTAAGACCTCCACTTCGTTATCCTTCCTGATATTTTACCATGGAATGGTTAAGGATTTGGGTCTAGAATTATGGCCGCATGACAAGGCAACTGGAAGAGGCATCCTCTTTGTACGTACAAGTTCAAGTCGTCACAATATCTTCTATCTCGACCATCTCACAAGCTCATGTTCCAAGAAGCCTCGGGAGCTAAGATGGGAATACATACTATTGGTTGAAAGTGTAAGTTTACAAGGAAAAGGAAGCATGTGCATAACGTAACCATTCCACACAGAAAACAATTATAAATACACATATATATAAATCTAGGAATTCATCCATTATTCTCGTTCAACACATAAAACAAGGAAAATACTTATCAAAAATAGATAATGTTAAGCGAATGTTGAAAGGGGTGCCTATTTCCACCCAACCATAGGCTCAGTCACTCCAAACGGATTTACCACTAGCCACCCTCGAGCTAGACCATGATGCTCTACAATAAATTATTTTCTTCTGGCTCAGCAACAGTAGGGACGGAGGTTACTCTCCTCCTCCCACAGGATCTTGGCAATGGTTTACATAATACCAAGCAAGGAGGACCAGTGTCGTTTATCATCTTGTATCATAACCTTCTCATCCATTTCCTGTGACCAGAACACTTATTTCCCAGTTCTTCCTTGAACCCGAGAGCTTCACCTCTCGTATTTGCCTTCTTCGCAGATCTTCCTCTGCCCACCACACCTTCCTTTCTTACCTCTTTCAGCAAGGTTGTGTGTGGCTCGAATTCCCAGCCTATGGTCAAGTCTGGAAGCCTTACAAATGGGTGATCTACCTCATCCCCTCATTAACTCTTGAGGAGGTCTTCCCACCTACCAGCCTGACTGTAATTCATTCTAGGTCAGAGGATTGTTCTGGTCTAGAGAAATTAAATCAAGTAAGGTACTAGTTTGGTGAATGTTAATGCACCATCTTATTTCATAGCATTCGTGGTATTTATTAGTACACCCCCCTTCCAGCAGTCATGTGACACTTGTCCATATTTTTAGTAAATAACATAATTTACATCCATTGACCTTTTATACAAAGGCCCATGAAATCAAACATTCACACATATGAAGTTTTCCATAGTCTCTTGGTCATTATAGTTATATTTAGAAACTGGGGGAAACAGGGTGTTACAATAAGTGTGTGAGAAGGTCATTGCAATAATGGGGCATTGTTTTCTTAAGGTGCTATTGGTAAAGGGTCAAGTTGTTTTTGGGGTTGATTGTGATATAAGGGATGTTAGGAGATATGGGGTGTAGTGTGTAAGGGATTAGAATGGTAGTATGCATTGAAGTCCTTTCTCTCGTACCAAATATTCTTTATATATGCCTTTTGGTGGTACAAGGTCCCATACATGGTGCATAATCCCTAAAGGAAAATGATATGACAAAAATTTTGGTTTTATCCCTAAAATATGGATTGAGAAGAACCATCCCTAACACCATACTTTTAAATGAGCACAATAATGAAATCATGGGACAAATATCCCCTATTCTTGTCATGTGTGATGGAATTGGGGCTTGATGATGGCTCATAAGCACTAAGAACCATCTTTGGTGCACCAATCCTCGAAATGGTGATGATAGCTCACTTTTAAAATAAAGATTCCATATATAAGGCTCGTGTGTTGGTTTAGTACTACATTTACCCATGAATCCTTATTGGATCAATAATTCCAACATACTAACACTACATAATTAAAGAGTACAATTTAATATGTCAACCCGCTAGTGCAATCTTTCAAGATGACATGCACTGTGTATACAACCAAAAGGTTGTAATCTATGGGATATACTAATCTAATATGAAAATTCTTAACTTATGATCATGAAAAATTGGTTTATCCTCTAACATAAAAGTTATTAATTAAAACCACACATCAACAAATTTAGAACAATTGTTTTTTTCACTCCAAATGAAGTAGAATAACTAAAATAAACCATTCAAGAACTAAACTATAGAATCTTTAGTTGTTCAAGAAACATTTTTGAAGAATATGAAATATATATGCCTTCTATATAATTGAAATTGCATTTATAAATCTATAACTACATAAACAAATAACAACACAATAAGAAATCAAAACACGCATAAAAGGGTTGTAATCACCAATTGTACCTTCTAAGTGGGGCCTTGCTCTTAAGTTCAAGGTGATGAATCCCTAGGCCAACATCAATCACTCAAACTACTAGAATAAAATATGTTGAAACTTATTTCATTATTTATAACTTTTAAGATAAAAAAATATTAAAATCAAGATAGAAGGAAATATATCTATAGAAAGAAAATAAGTAGAAAGAGAATTGAGAAATAGTAGTACTAAGAAAACATTTATTGATATTTAGAACTAGATGCAATGGCCACTTGCCTCTTCAAGGGGAAACCTCCATCATGGGAATATATCTAAATACAATAATATTCACTTGAAAATTAACTACATACCTTCTACTACAATATATAGTTTCTAATGGACCAAAATCCTAACCACCTAGTGGACCTCCATTAATAAGGCCTCAACCACTTAATTGTGGAACTTCTTTAATGAGTCCACTTACATAAATTGATTTCACACTCTACTACATCATGGGACCTTATTTAATAGAGATGGCCCTCAATACATTAAGTAACAATATTTTCTACTAACCAGGTAAGTTAGTGTGGGACCCTAACATTCCCTCCCCCTTACAAAACATTATTTTCCTCAAGGCTAGAGATGAGGAAATTGGTGGATAATATATGTTGATTCCCATGTAGCATCTTCAGGCTATGTATTCTTCCATTGGATTGAAAGTTCCTGAATAGAGTGTTGGCAAAGTTAATTCTCATGTTTGTCCAAAACAACCTCAGGATGAAACCGAATGGAACCCTCCTTGTCTAGTTCTAGAAGGATAGTTTAATTGTGCCCAAGAACTTTCTTCAAGTGAGATACATGAAAAACTATGTGAAGTTTAGAATGGCTAGGCAAAGCCAATTTGTAATTCATTGGATCTATACATTTTAGTATAGTATAGGGTCCATAAAAGTTAAGATCTAACTTCCAATGGCTCTTCTCCTTAAGTGAGGTTGGATTACATGGTTGGAGATGCAAGAACACTTGATTCCATGAGGGTTTCACTTTGTTGACCAATATCTTATTATGTTCATTCATAAAGGGGGTTTTTATATTGTGAAAAATAAATTCAATATATTGTAGGTATTGAGGGGGGATGCAGGGTATTGGGGGTTTTACAGGTTTTGGGTGTTATAAAAATGGGTATCTAGTAAAACTATGATTCTTTTAATTGGAAACATTTATTGGGAAGGTGGTTCAAAAAATTTATTTTGGGAGGCATTTATCTATATCTAGTGAAATTAGGGGTATTATTTAGTATCCTATGAATGCACGAGCTATCTCACAGGTTCATTGAATGAATACCATATGCTTGATCCTATTCATCAAAATGGCATTCAAAGTGATGTTTATCATCATGTTGCTTCATGTGATTTTTATCCAACACCAAATTATCTTTGAAGGTATGAAAAATGTTAGCATAAACTATGAGGGAGTTGTCCACCTCCTGAACCTTAGAGATTCCTAGCAAGTATGAGATCACTAGTAGGGGTGGTTGTCAATAGAATACCTTAAAGAGGTTCATTTTGATAGCACCGTGATAGGTATTATTATACCACCATTCATCTAGGGCTAACCACCAGACCGATTAATCTTGTCCTTCTAAAGTATATGAGAGACTGAAGGAATTGGCATATTAATTTCATTCCCAACTGATGTACAAGAATGACTATTCTCAGAAAGAATTCAAATTTGTGCTTTTTGATCAAGAAAGATCTCAAAATACATTGATATAAGAGGATTATCATTACTTTCAGAGGACAACAACGAACTAGAATTTTATTCTTGAGGAATACAGGAGGAAATTGGGATTTCTTTTTCAAAGGAAAGAGATGAGGCTTTAAACTTATGATCCTTTGAAAAATAAGTCTTTCAAATCTGTTCCCCAGCAACAACACCAAAAATATGTTGTTCCTCAAATTTTTCTAGGCTCAAAGAACAATGTCAAGGCATCTCATAATAATAATTCAATTGATTAAAATGACCTTTTTAATACCCTTAATTGAATCTGAACTTTTAATGAATAATAATCATAAATAAAGAGGCCTAATCTCATCATAAAGTTCTGTCAAAATTAATAAGATGGAAAGCAGAGTTGAGATAAACAATAATTGAAAAAAGGAGTAATGTATCCAATATTGATAAATATTACTGCATCTCCAATAGAGGAAATAGTAGAGGATTTACCTATCTCATGAAATATGAAGAATTTAAACAAAATATAAAAGCATAGGTCTTACTTAACTCACAGCAAAGCATAAGAAATTATGTACTTGTATAATGTTTTTGTAATTTACTGCAGTGGAGGTTGTACCAAGGTGCAACAACTATGGCATGGATAAACTGATTAGAAGAGAATGGTTTATGGAAACATAGATAAAAAGCATAGAAACCCTAGAAATGAAAATCGAAATCTCTTTATCTTCTATAAAAATAGTTTTTATTGAAAGATATGTATTTTCCCAGGGTGTGAATATCCTCCCCCCCTCCCACTTTTACAATATTTTGGCTAGATATTTATATAGAGAAATTACAACATAATTTTTTATTTGATCCTAGAGATATATTTGAATTCTAAAAATGTCGACCTAATCAGAAAATCCCTAGATTTCTTCAAGCATTGAAGCGAAACCTCCACATTCTGTTGATTGGATAACCAAATTAAGCTTGTAATAGACATGAGAAACATAGTATGTTTGATCAACCCCGATAAGATATTGTGACCATTGATATCTCTTTCATTAATCCCACATTCACTGGGAATTTGTTTTACTCAGATTTTATGGCAAAGGCCTTATAGTTGGTTCAAATACAAACAAATAATACAAATAGAATGAACTCTATAACCTTGTTTCTATGTTACTTTTAAGTCATGGGATTCATCTTTACTAGTTGACCTCCTTTGAACATGTGGAAGCTGTTAATTTTCCAAGACAGTGCTTCATCAAGAAGTTTTACTTCAATACCGAGGATCAAATCTAGACCATTTATTGGGATAATGATAAAGTATGAGAATAAATCTAAGCCACCCATCTGAATAATCATTTCGGGGTCATATTTTGAATTTCATTCTAAACACATTATTCAAAAATAATCCATACGATTTGTTGGAGTAGACGGAAGACAATCTACAACATTCATCTTAATGTTCAATTCAGAGTCATTTTGAATATGAAGACTCAAACGGGGAATATCTGATACTTAATATCAATCATCCATCGAATATGCCATCAGAGGAATCTATATCGTTGGTTATATGTGCATCCATCGGAGAAAAGGGTATGGTCACTGATGACATGAACTAGGACACATGGCGGCTCAACATATGTTCATACTAGTGTTGAAGTGGAAACTAGATGTGACGTGTGTCATCCATTGGTCAGTCCTGCTAGCAAACTGACATTGCATCATGGCAATGGAGGACCCCAAGATTGAATCTGGACCATCGGTCATATGATTCTTTGAAGTGATATAGATCCTCCTTTGGAGTGTCCCTTCAAAGTTATCTAAGCTAAAGGCACTCTAAAATAAATTAGAGTCATTGGTTGGAGCTATCTAGAAAAAATAAGGACCCTTGATATGATGTGTTGTAGAAATAAATGACTTTGACCCCAATGATGTTATGTGGATATCATATGGACACATGGAAGCTCAGCATTGATCCATACAAGTGTTGATGTTGCAAAAGGACATGACATGTGTCACTTGGTTCTTGGGTTTTTAACCTCTACATTTGGTGTTTTGCAGGTGTACATGTGGCAGTCACTAATTGGCCTCGGTAATGTTGTGTTGGCACACTGACACGTCATCTAGCTTAAAAATTTTGAAGCCTCAAAATGAATTAGGACCATTTATCTATCTTATTTGACAAGGGTTCATGATCACATCTTAGTCATCTATCGGTAAGCACCCACTAGAGCTGCAAATGAAACAAGAATTTTGAAAATGTGACTCTAAGTTCAATTCTCAACCATTGATCAGCCCTGTTGGATCTAAATAATTCATCGATGATCACCTTTCAGATTGGTCAAGGATGTAAAACTGAAAAAGCTCTGAAGCTGCAACTATGAGTCTGCATCTCAATTGTCCATCTGAAAGCGCCTTTCAGAGTTGCAGATAAATGTGGAAGTCTGATAAGATATTGTGAAATTAACTCTCTACCATTGATCTTGTGCATGCCCAACGTAATTGCGAATGAATCTCAGTCATTTGTCAGTGAACACCTTTTGGAGTGATAGAGAGATTAAGGATTCCGATGAGGAACTCCGATGAGGAACTCCGAGATCATACAACAACCGGTGGATTTTTCACCCTTTTGATCAACACTGCTCATTTATTACAATTTACTTGCATACAATTATATCATTTTGTTAGTTTTCAAATACCTCAAAACTTTAATAAAACAACTATTTCTATTTAATATAAAGTGTAACATTTAAATGCGATTTGGTTCTATATATATGTATGTATGTATGTATGTATGTATGTATGTATGTATGTATGTATAACATATTCAAAAAAATTGCAATTAACACTATATACAAAGAAATTTTAAACAAATTCTACACAAACAAAAGAAAATGTAAACTAAAATTAAAACTTAGAAATCAACCTATATTAAAAAAAAAAACTTCTAACACAAAATAAAAATCAAGAATTAATTCAAGAAATTCATATTAAAGTTAAAATCTATACTAGTAAAAAAAAGTAACTCTAAAATAAAACTCAAAGTCTATTCTAATATTTATAATTTTAACCTATGTTCCAACAGGTTCATTACACTTCTCCTAGATTCAGTTGGTTGAGTGGTCAACCTACATTTGGATACAATCAGTCAGGAAATTGACCAAATATCTACATTAGTCGGTCGAGTATTTGACATGTGTGTCAATTGGACAGTCGACCAGTAGTCGAAGATAGTTTGGCATTGGATCGACCATCCCAAGAATTGACTACAAGTTGGATGCATGGTTGGTTGGGTTGAGAATCCTTCTCAAGCCAACTTGACAGCGCAGATTTGACAAAGTCAACTATAACAACCAACAATTATATGTGGACAAGATCGTCTCGATTTCATGGAAGTTGGTTAGATCATGAGGCTATAAATAGAAAACCCCTTGGATAATTATCATCAAGAGATCAAAGTGATATTGTATGGATATATCAAGGCCCAATATGCATTGTGATGTTCTGATCATAATGCACTTTGCTTAAGTGTTGTAACGGTGTATTTAGACACCACCTTTTGTCTTCAAAATTTGTATCACCTCTTCCATTATCTATAGTATTGTATGTCTATTTCATTATAGGTTCCACCCCTCTCCCCAACAATATGTTTATAGCAGAGGTTGTTAGCAGAGGTGGGAAACTGGAGGTTTTTGCGAGGTTTTTTTTATCGATGCACCTTAATGGTACATACACATTGTAGCACACATAGACAATAATGCACATACGCTTAAATGTTCAAAATCATCATCATACATTATAATAAAAATAACAAGCACCAATCAAAGCATATTGGTGTTGTTGAACATTACACCCCAGTGTGCATCACTATCACCAGGTGTACCATGGTAGGTTAAATAAAAAAATAATTACCAAACCGATTTTCATTGTTACACTTCATCACATGCTTCCAAACTATCAAGGAAGCACTAGTACTCACCCTCATTCCAAATACGCCCTATTTTTGGTGCTTTACAATGACTTGGATAGCTCCATTAATAGACTCCACACATTTCCAAAATTTGGAAATTACCATGAATTTTCATTTCCTCTCAATGGTTAAACCATACCTCCTCAGGACTGAAGACTCTGGGTTAATTTTTTATTACCTTCTTATTTTCCTTTTATTCCAATTAAAATTTGAATTTATCTTGAAATTTGGCATTTTTGTCAATTTTTTTCCAATTCCTCACAGTGCACCTGAACACTTCGAATCACCCAAAAGAAATGTGTCTTGTGCTAAAATCACATCAAGAACTAACATAAATGAACACATTGATTTTGTTCAAGGAAGAGCATCGTGATAAATTTAAAAAATAAAGCGGTGCATTCTTTCAGATGCCCCACAACCGATGCAAACTTAGTTTCTCCCTACACTAAAACATTCCATTTAATTAAGTGCACCTCTAACTTTATGTTCCATAAAATTTAATGTAGTAGTACAACCATTTGAACCAAATGCACCAATGTTGTTTATAGAACCACACCAGGAAATATATTGACCAACTTGGCATAGCAAGGCATCTCAGTAGACACCCTGTGACTTGTGCTCTATGATTCATAATGTAGCACTAAACAAATCGACGATCCTGCAATATCATGGTAGCACCAGTGTGTTAGCAATAACACATCGCACCGCGTAAGTTGTGATAAAAAAAATTAACCTAGCGGTATACATAGGTCCAACAAATGCATCAGTGTTGTAAAAATATCAGCACCGAACAGAATATTTCATAATCTAATAGTATGGTGCATCTTATTCGATGCACTACTAAAATACCTAGTGGTGCAACAACAAGCATGGATCACTGGTGTGTAAACTCTAACAATATGCACCACAATATCCTTTGAAAAATAAATATAGCGGTGTGTCTTTTGTGAGGCCTCGTCTTTGGTGCATTATTAAAGACAACGCACTCCTAAACAACATATTATTGATCTCGTAGAACTAGGGCACCAGTGATTTTAGTTTAACAAAGTGCACCAAGACAGATATTGACCAACTTGGCATAGTGGGGTGTCTCATTGGATGCCATGTGGCTGGTGCTCTATGCTTCACAACACACCAGTGAAAAAAACGGCAATGCACCAGTATTAGGGTAGCACCGATGCATTAGTAGTAACATGTCACACCTCTTAAGTTGTGAAAAAACAAGTTAAATTAGCATTGTATATAGGTCCAACAAACACACCAGTGTTGTAAAGAGCACGACACCGGGTAGAATATTTCATAATCTATCAGCACACTACGTCGTATTCGACACATCGTTAAAATGCCTTATGGTGCGACTATAAGAGTGGAGCACTAGTGTGTAAACTCTAACAGTATGCACTATGATATTGTTTGAAAAATAAACATAGATGTGAGTTATTGTGAGGCCCCATATCTAGTGTGTTATTAAAGACAATGCACTGCTAAACAACATGTCGGTGCTCTGGTAGAACTAGTGCACCGGTAATTTTGTGTGGCATAAATTTTAGCACACTGCTACGTCTTTGTTAATTAAATGAACCAGTGTGGTTAAAATAATTGCACCAAGAAAATATTGTACAATTTGGCACGTTGGGGCATTTCATTGGATGCACTGTTACCGGTTCTCTATACAACCCAATGTATTATAGAACGTAATGTCAATTCTACAATATCACGTTTGTACTGGTGCGCTCATATTAACCCATCACATCGCTTAAGTTGTTATAAAACAATTTAACCTAGTGATGCCTTTAGGTATAGGAAACACGTCGATGTTATGAAGAGCACAACACCAGGATGATTATTTCACAATTTAATGGTGTGGTGCATCTTATGGGATGCACCACTAAAATTCATGGTGGTGTGACAAGAAACGTGGCTCACTAGTGCGTGTTAGTAATATAACTACATGGTGGTGTTGTTTGTCTAATACAGAGCACCGTGGATGGTGTGTATGTTCTGTTTTTAGGAACACCAATTACTTTTCTATATTTTTTTGCAAACAAATAATTTTATATTTTTTTAAATACAATTTATTTAGATATGTGTGTGTTTTATATTTCAATTTATTTTATATGTGTGTGTGTGTGTGTGTGTGTGCCTAAAAATATTTGTATGTGAATCAAAGACAATGACAATGAGAGGAGGAGCATCAAGAGAAGCAAGGGGTTGAAACATACACATTTGTACTTGAGTGGGAGTTCAGGGAGAGGGAGAGGGAGTTGTTATGTTTCCCTATTTCGTAGCAGACACATGCCCTTTTGATGGATTCCCTATTTCATTGTTACAACAGTGATCCTTCATTGGGATCATGGTCGACAAGTGTTCAAGGTCGGTCCTTGTGTGTGGTATCATCCCATGCAGGAGGATATTTATTTCCTCATTGGGTTATCTAAGAGAGGGGGGACTTTTCCCCAGTTCCTTGAGCTACCGTATGGTGTTGCAGGAGAGACCCATATGGCATATGTGTAGAGATATGTTCGTCCAGACATTCATTGCTCTTTGGAGTTCCAAGTTCCTTGTGGTTAGCTATGGATACATTCATTTGATAAAGAAGAGGTTTGGTATCTATGTCTGTGAAGAACGTTAGTTTCTCTTTATTGCATTATGTATATAGTTTAGTGCAGAGGCCTTGATTGATTATGTGGTTGGAGATTTTTTTGAGACATTTTTATTTTGCATCAGATCATCGTCGCATAGTTTTAAATGGGAGAAGATTATTCCCATCTGTGTCAGATTTAATTACATTATTTTTAGAGGGTCCATGACACTCTACCAGTAGTACCATGCTTTCCTGCTAGGCCTATGCTTGATGTGTGTATGTTAATGTGGGGAAGTTGTTTCCCAGGAAGGGACATCTTGAATTTCCCATTACTCTAGTCAATGGGGATGTATGTGATTTATTAGATAGAGAGGAAAATCATGTACTCGGTATTGTAAAGTAACCTACACAAGAATGGATTGGAGAGAATGTCCAAACATATGATTTACAATATCTGATCCACTAGATGAGAGAGGTAATATTATTGTTATGTTTTGATGAATATAGTTGTATATTTTTATGTCTTATTTAATGCACATATAATTTATTGTAACATTTTGTTTCAATTATCTTATTATTGTTATCTATTATTTTTCAAAAATTGGCACATATGTTGGGGATGAGCCTCCCCAACAGGATGAGAAGATGGAGGAGGAAAAGGACCAGCCTACAGTATAGAGACCCTTCATGCCACGCAAGTTGGATCACCTATGTGGTGTTAAGATAAAGTCACAGAGTGGTACATGCACCAGTTAGAGACATAATATGGGTACCAGATATCTCTACGATATGGAGTAGTCTGCATCATGACACGATGTTGTTGATGCATCATATTTTTTATTTAGTCAACCTCATCAATAGGTTGAGGGGTCCTCCTCATGATCCTACTCTATCTAGCTCATCAGTAGACCCATCCACATACTCTACTCCACCACATGATCCTCCTCCTCCTCCTCCTCCTGATCCTCCATAGGAGTTGACTACACCATCCACTAATCCTCTTGGTTTCTCTCCACATGTGTTTGAACCTACATATGTGTATGATCCTCCTCCTCCTTTGACTCCACATGTGTCTGATCCATCCATGTCTGATCCTAAACATGTGTCACCATCCACTAATACTCCTCCACTTGTGTCACCATCCACCAATCCTTGTCTTATCCTCCACATGTGTCATCAGCCACAGATCCTCCTCCTCCTCCTTCTCATCCTCCACATGTATCACAAGATTTTGATGCTTTGGAAACTATGTTCATATCAGGTATTGTTGCACAGGTTGATGATCTTGATAGAGAGACATTTGATAGTGTACTTATGTCGACATTTATTTTTCATGTTATTATTGATAGAGCCTCTATCTCTAGTAGCAGAGACATTGATGCATCTGGATCATGTGGTGGACCTAGCTAGTAGTAGTACTAATTGATGTTGGGTTGTTATATTCTTTTCAGTGAAATTCGAAGGTTGAGGTGGATCGATCGGATAAACTTGAAGTTGAAAAAATTGACAGAAATTTGAAGAGGTGAACCGATAAGAGGACGACAGGAGGGCACATGGTAACTAACTAAAGACCGAATGGAGGCCAACTAGTTATCGACTAGTAAACTGACTTAGATTCAACTATAGCAGAATCTCTAGGCTCGTGGGATTTGTATCCAATGATCTATGAGGATCTGTAACCATTTTTGGGCTCCTTTATTTAGGGTTTTACCTACTGTAAAGCTTATAAATAAGGAATGTTGTAATGTTGTAAAAGATAATCTTTAGAGAAATTGTTTTACAGGTTGTTGGTCATGTAGATGTAAGTCGAATTAGATACAAGTTTGTTCTTATGTAAAGCAAGAAGGTATGATGTCAATTGTGTCATAGGTGTAGACCAAGGTTAGGCATGTAACCTTTTATTCTGAAGGAATAAGACAACAAGAGAGAAAAATGATCAAGGAATGTTGTTTTTCCTTTTAGGGTTTCTAGAGTAAAATCTTTGTGTATTGTATGTTTTCTTTATCATTTACTTTATTTATTAAATATTTCTTCCTCTCTTGTGCTAGGTTTAGTGTGGAAGTGTTCCTCATTTCATAACATGTGGTATTAGAGCTTGGTTTAACAAAATTGGATCTAAGTTAAACCCTAAGTACAGTAAGAGTCATAAGTCAAAAATATTTACAGATTGTGCTTAAAGAATGGCGAGTAGCTGGAGGATAGAGATTGAAAAATTTAATGGCTAGAATTTTAAGCTCTAGAAGCTTAAAATTGAATATCTCCTTGTAGATCGAGAACAATGGGCAGTAGTGTGTCTAGGTACCATCCCGACAAGTATGTTGAGCGAAGAATTCGAGAAACTCAAGAGAAGGACAAGGATTATGATTCGAAAATGTCTTGTAGTTTCAGTGTTGTTGAATGTCTCAGTTGAAGATTCAGCCAAGAAACTATGGGACTAGTTGAGGAGCTTGTACCAGTCAAAATCCCTAGTAAATAAATTGTTCCTTAGGAAGAATATGTATCTTGTGAGGATGAGTGAGGTTGTTTAGTGACTGATAATTTAAATGCATTTAATACCATTATAAGCTAGTTATCTTCTATGGATATTAAAATGACTGAGGAGGAGAAATGTGTTATCCTATTATGTTCTTTTCCAGAATCCTGGGATAGCTTATTTGTGGATATATGGAGTAATTCAACCACATTAGCACTAGAAGAAGTGGTTGCATATCTAATGTCAAAAGAAATGAGAAGGAAGAACATAGAAGGATCGACCAAAGATGCATTAGTGGTGAGAGTTCAATCGGTTGAAAGAGATAAAGGAAAATTATTCAGTAGAAATTCTAAGTCAAAGGGTAGATATAAATCCTCGCTTTAGTCGACAACAAGAAGATGATGGAAATGTGGTAAAGTTGGGCATTACAAAATGGTCTACAATTCGAAGGAAATAGAATCCAATACAGGATCCAATGAGAAGTAGACTGAGAGAAAGATGACTCCAGATAAGGGAGGCGATGTGTACCTAGCGTCGACCAGTACACATTTGGATCAAGATGTTTGGTTTATCAAATCAGAATCATCCTATCATATGACACCACGTAGAGAATGGTTTTTTGAATCTAAATGATATGAAGGATGAGAAGTGTTCTTGGGCTTGAATCAACAACCAAAATTGTCGAACAAGGAAGAGTTTGACTGACACTGCAGGATGGGAGGAGTAGAACCCTTCTAGGTGTGCTACACATTTTGTTTTGGAAAGAAACCTGATATCTTTCATCAATATGAGTGATGTAGGGGTGCACACTCTATTTAAGAAGGATACATGCAAGATGGTCAAAGGTGTGATGGTCTTATTTAAATGAGTTTGGATTGGAACTCTATACAAGTTATTAGGGAATTTCAACATGACTAGATGCAACAACATCATTGTTCCTGAAGTTGACTCAACTTCGACTTGACACGACTCCACTCATGCTTAGTGGATTCAACCCGAATCGAAAAGTCCTCATCAAAACAACCTGACCATGCTATCACATGAGAGGATGGGACATATTAGAGAAAAAATGCTTCAAGATATTCATAACAAAGGTATGGTCGAAGATTTTCTTGAATGTAACTTAGAAGTCGACTTTTGTGAACATTGTATATATGGAAAAAAAAAAAGCCAGGTGAGGTTCCCATCTGGAGCGACAAGGGAATAAGGGATTCTAGAATTGGTTCATATTGATGTGTTTGGCCCTATTTCAGTTCCGTCACTTGGTGGATCCTAGTATTATGTCTCTTTCATAGATGATTTTTCCAGGAAGAAATGGATATATTTCATGAGGAAGAAAAAAAAAGTTTTTGAGAAATTCAAAGAGTTTAAATATCTTGTAGAAAACTAGACAAGCAAGAAGATTAAGGTGTTGAGAACTGACAATGGTGGTGAATTCTTTGGAAAGGAATTTGATCAGTTTTACAAGCAGTGTCACATAGAACACAAAAATATCACACCATATACCCCACATTAAAATGGATTTTTTGAGATAATGAACATAACATTGATGGACAAGGCAAGGAGGATGCTCAATGGTGTTGGGCTTGCACAAGAATTTTGGGCAGAGGAAGTCGAAATTGCAAAACATCTAGTGAATATGTCTTCGTCGTCAGCACTAGTCGAACAGACTCCACATGAGGTATGGTCTGGTAAGAAGCCTTCAGTTTCACATCTCAAAATATTTGGTTGTGATGCATTTGTGCACGTTCCCAAGGAAAAGAGGAGCAAGCTAGAAAAGAAGGCAGTCAAGTGTATTTCCATTGGATACAAAGAAGGAATGAAAGGATATAAGTTCTAGGATCCTGCATCAAGGAAAATAGTGTACAATCGATATGTGGTCTTCACAGAAGTCAGAAGGAATTATGAGTCTAAAGTGATGGTTCAAATAGAGAATAATCCATAGAAGGTGTGGTTTGAGCTGAGGAATGAATAAGTTGATATAGATGAGTCGAATGAATCAGATGAAGAGGTGGAACAACTGACCCCATTTGTAAATAGTTAATAACTGTAGTGTACCCTTTTTCACTACCGAGGTTTCCAAACCTCTCAATTACCATTCTATACATGAATGTTTACATAATTCGTAGAGAATTATAACCACATGCATTTAACACAATTAAACACACTTAATTCTCAGAGTAAAATATATAAGTTACTGCTACAATTAAACAAGCCATAGCATTCAACAGTAACTTCATTTACACAGTGGAAAACATGATACATAAACAGAACAGTCATACCAAATGTGATAAAACATAGTTCAGATACTTATCTTTGAACAGTTGTAGAATTCACCAACCAAGTGCAGGCCTTCCACGAACCTCCCAGCCTTAGACCACACTGTAGCTCAACAGTGGGTCACCCCCAAGCTGGGACCAAGCTCCACCCCAAGGCAAGGAATCCTAGGCTAAGTTGAGGTTACAGGGAAGATAGCACATACA
The DNA here is from genome assembly GCA_000966675.3 of Picea glauca. Lineage (NCBI taxonomy): Eukaryota > Viridiplantae > Streptophyta > Pinopsida > Pinales > Pinaceae > Picea > Picea glauca. The sequence goes on from JZKD02S1707056.1 coordinate 90,100, forward strand.
CAACCACCAGGAAGAGAGCTCTCCCAGGAATCTCCCACGCTCACTGCCCACAGACCCCCATTCCCCACATGCCTGTTTCACCCCAGGAGAGTGCACCTTCTCCGTCACCTAGACAGTCCTTTGGCTGCCAGTCTCCCTTACCTTGGGTTACAGGAACAGATCGGACCGGAAGTCTCCGGGCTCTATGGCAGCTACAGGATTCCTTCTAGGAGTTCTCTTCTCACTCTGCACACTCTCTCACCTGGAGGAGTCGCTCATAGGCCAACAAGCCTCACGCAGTCTAGTACTGTGTGGTCATTTAAATCCATGGGGAACATAGACAAAGGCTTCCCCAAACCGGTTCAGCAATCACAGGATGATCTCACAGTGATGATTTTGAAACAGGCTCCATGCATAGGCTAGCTCAGCTTTTCCCCGAACAACAAAGGATTCTTCCACTCGAGTTCAACACAGGGTTTCGGTTCAGGAAATGTGCTCCCAGGTTTTCCTAGAACAGACACAGACTCACAGCTCTGGACATGGGTGTACACGGTTTCTTCAGGACAACACAGGCTTTACAGCTTTCAGAGATGAACCAGGGTAATCTGGCAGATGGCGTACCACTTCCATGCTCAGCGGTTCGGTTCAGAATGGAGGAAGATCCCCCCCACGGTTCAGCTCAGCGCTTATATTTGCATGCACCAGGGTTGACACTTGTCACCCTAGAAACTGCATGCGTACCACATCATGCATCCCCTTGCACGTTCCCTCCCTTGCCAGGAACTTAGGATAAATAGAAATGCACATGTCTCTTTTTAAAATAATATTAAAATATTATTCCCCAGGCTTAAGCCCCCTAGGCT
>JZKD02S1707056.1:93402-106482 GCA_000966675.3 Picea glauca
AAGGATCTAACTTCTGTCACATTTCTTGGCGCTGGCCACTCTTGAATGGCCTGTACCTTCTCAAGATCCACAGCGATCCCCTCTTCAGAAATAATGTGTCCCAGATAATGGATCTTCTTTTGGTAAAATGAGCACTTGCTCATTTTTGCATACAACTGGTGTTCTCTCAACACCTGCAACACCATTCTAAGATGTTGTTCGTGTTCTTCCTCTGTCTTGGAGTACACCAAGATATCTTCTAAGAAGACTATGACGAACTTGTCCAGATAATTTCTGAACACTCCATTCATTAAGCACATGAAGACAGCAGGCACGTTGGACAGTCCAAACGGCACCACAGTGAACTCATAATGATCGTACCTTGTTCTGAAGGTAGTCTTGTTGATGTATTCATCTTTTATCCTCACTTGATGATATCCAGATCGAAGATCTATTTTTGAAAATACTTTCGCATCCTTTAACTGATCAAAAAGATCATCAATCCTTGGCAGAGGATACTTGTTCTTGACAGTGACTTTATTCAACTGTCTAAAGTCAATGCACAGCCTCATCACCCCATCTTTCTTCTTCACGAATAGGACTAGGGCTCCCCACGGTGACACGCTAGGATGAATGTAGCCTTTCTTTAATAGCTCTTCGAGCTGCAATTGCAACTCTTTCAGCTCTGGTGTGATCATTCTATAAGGAGCTTTCAAAACTGGAGCTGCTCCAGGCATCAGATTTATGGAAAAATCGATGTCCCTCTTCGAAGGTAGCCCAGTCACCTCCTAAAACATGTCCCCAAAATCTTTGAGCACCCTGTGGTCTTCCAAATTCGGGACCACATTTTGGAATGCTTCTTCCACCCAGGCTGCAAATAATTGGCAGCCTTTCTGGTAACATTTCTTCAGTTGCATGGCTGAGATTTCTCTAACATCCATGGCTCTGGAAATTCCTTGGATTGTTACCTGATTTCCTTCTTCGTTCAGACATGTGAACCTCTTGTTATGACAATTCAGAAGGGCATGGTGCTGGTCCAACTAGTCCATCCCAATTAAGCAATCATATGAGCCTAAAGGCAGAATGTTCAATTCAGCCTTAGTGCTCATTCCTTTCATATCCACCGAACAAGACTTAACCAATTCAGTGACCTTCCTCTTGGTCCCTATGTCTAACTGCACTAACCAAGACTTCTCATGTTTTCTCTTCGTTAGATTCAAACTTTCCACCACCCTAGGATCTACATAACTATGGTTAGCCCCTGAATCAATCAAAATAACAAGTGGTCGGTTGTTGATCATACCTTCCACTTCAATCATATGTGATTGAAATTTTTCTTGCTTGTTGTCCAGGGCTGCGTAGATCCTCGGCATTCTATTGCCCATATCCTCCATTGTTTCAGCTTGCTGAACAGTATGGACAATTCTCCCTTTGTCTTTTCTATGGGGGCAGTCTCTGTACCTATGATTCCCTTTACAGCCCCAACATTCCATGGGTGGAGGCCTTGGCATCTGTTCACTCCCTTCAACTTTCCTGGGCTCTTTAAAAGATGACTGTCCCCAAGAACTGTGTATGAAAGAGGAAGGCTTGCTTCCCTTCTATCTCTATTCTTTCTTAAACCTCTTCTGGTTATCCCAAGCCTTCCGAAAGGTAGGATTTTCTCTCTGCTATTCGTATAGGCATTTCTCCCTTCTTATGGTTTCTTCCATGGTCTTAGGATCATCATATTGATTCTTGTCACCAATGGAAGGTGGCAGTCCACTCAGATACCTCTGAATTTTGACAGCCTCGTCCTTGATGAATGGAACATACTTCAACAGTTCCAGAAAACTTTTTTCATACTCATCAATGGTCATGGTTCCTAGCTTGAGTTCGAAGAACTCCTTCATCTTTCTGTCATAGTATCTTTTAGTCAGGTATTTCTTCTCGAAATACCTCTTGAATTCCTTCCAAGTGACCTCTTTCTCTCTGATGTGCTACACCTGTACGAATTGATCCCACCACATGGATGTTTTTCCTTTCAGTTGGTACATTGCAATTCTTCCCTCTGCATGGGAAGAATAATTCTGTAGCTGGAAGTATTTCTTCATCCCCAACAACCAAGTTTCAGCATCTTCCTCCTTCTTATGCTCTCCATCAAATGTTGGACGCTTAATTTTATTCATCTCTCCTTTCAATTCCTCCCTTCCAGATTTTCGATGCTTTCTGGTAGGGGACGGGCTTGAGCTACTGTATGTCTCCCTGTCCGAATGTTTTTGGGAGCGAGTGTGAAGTCGGATACCACTCCTCAATTTACTTCTTCTCCCATGGTTTCTATGACTCTCTGTCGTACTTGAGTCTCTTCCCTTCTCAAGTTTCCAAACCTCTCAGTTACCATTCTATACATGAATGTTTACATAATTCGTACAGGAATTATAACCACATGCATTTAACACAATTAAACACACTTAACTCTCAGAGTAAAATATATAAGTTACTGCTACAATTAAACAAGCCGTAGCATTCAACAGTAACTTCATTTACACAGCGGAAAACATGATACATAAACAGCACAGTCATGCCAAATGTGATAAAACATAGTTCAGATACTTATCTTTGAACAGCTGTAGAATTCACCAACCAAGTGCAGGCCTTCCACGAACCTCTCAGCCTTAGACCACACTGTTCACCAACTCAACAGTGGGTCACCCCCGAGCTGGGACCGAGCTCCACCCCAAGGCAAGGAATCCTAGGCTAAGCTGAGGTTACAGGGAAGATAGCACATACACAACCACCAGGAAGAAAGCTCTCCCAGGAATCTCCCACGCTCACTTCCCACAGACCCTCATTCCCCACATGCATGTTCCACCCCAGGAGAGTGCACCTTCTCTGTCACCTAAACAGTCCTTCAGCTGCCAGTCTCCCTTACCTTGGGTTACAGGAACAGACTGGACCGAAAGTCTTCGGGCTCTATGACAGCTACAGGGTTCCTTCCAGGAGTTCTCTTCTCCCTCTGTGCACTCTCTCGCTTGGAGGAGTCGCTCACAGGCCAACAAGCCTCATGCAGTCCAGTACTACGTGGTCACCTCAATCCACAGGGAACACAAACAAAGGCTTCCCCAAACCGGTTCAGCAATCACAGGATGATCTCACAGTAATGATTTTGAAACAAGCTCCACGCACAGGCTAGCTCAGCTTTTCCCTGAAAAACAAAGGATTCTTCCACTCAAGTTCAACACAGGGTTCTGGTTCAGGAAATGCACTCCCGGGTTTACCTAGAACAGACACAGACTCACAGCTCTGGACATGGGTGTACACGGTTTCTTCAGGAAAACACAGGCTTTACGGCTTTCAGAGATGAACCAGGGTAATCTGGAAGATGGCGTACCTCTTCCACGCTCAACGGTTCGGGTCAGAATGGAGGAATATCCCCCCCATGGTTCATCTCGGCGCTTATATTTGCATGCACCAGGGTTGACACTTGTCACCCTGGGAACTGCATCCGTACCACAGCGTGCATCCCCTTGCACGTTCCCTCCCTTGCCAGGAACTTAGGATAAACAGAAATGCACATGTCTCTTTTTAGAATAATATTAAAATATTATTCCCCAGGCTTAAGCCCCTAGGCTCATCACTCAGCCCCTTTTCCCACCTTTCAGCCCCTAATCCCTTGCCCACTCTGTGGACACTTAGTCCCCCATCACTCATTCATCGTGGTCGGTCTACGCTAGCGGTGTTTATATTTTATTAATTGATCTGCATACATATAAGTACATCAACAGGCTCCTGGCCTTCAACACTTAAGCTCCCTGGCCTAACAAAACACATAAGCCTGCAACTTATACAACACTTGGCTCACCAGCCTATAGAACACATTTACAATTCTTTGCATAAAACATGATCTGTGATGGGGCTCGGCCTTGGGGACACTACAATAACAAGTAAAAAAACTAGTCAAAAGGTATATTCCTCTCGACTTTCATTATGCATTTGTGTTAACTACCACTAACAAAGAGCCGAAGTCGATCGAGGAGGTATTCAACTCAGCAAAGGGAAAACTATGGAAGGATTCCATGGTTGAAGAAATGGAATCCTTACATAAAAATGAGACATGGGATTTAGTAGAGTTAACAAATGGAATAAAGCTTATTGGTATCAAGTGGGTATTCAAGAAGAAAATGAACGTCGCAAGTCAATTCGAGAAATTCAAAGCTCGACTAGTAGAGAAAGGATATTCCCAAGTCAAAGGAGTCGAATTCGGTGAGATTTTTTCCCCTCTTGCAAAATTAACTTCCATTAGAGTACTAATGTCTCTGGATGTATCATTTGACCTGGAAATAGAACAGATGGATGTAAATATAGTGTTCCTACATGGGGACCTAGAAGAAGAAATCTACATGAAACATCCTAAAGGATTTGTAGTAAGGGGCAAGAAAGATTTGGTGTGCAAATTGAAAAGATTTGTTTATGGTCTAAATCAATCACCAAGGATGTGGTACCAAAATTTTGACACATAAATCCTTAGTTTGGGATTTGTGAGAAGAAAAAATGATCACTACATATATTCCAAATAAGAAGGTAGGAATTTCATATATGTAGAATTGTATGTCAACGACATGTTTCTCATTGGAAACAACATGAACACAATAAAGGAGGTGAAGAAGTAGTTATCCTCAAATTTTGACATCAAGGATCTTGGTGCAATGAACTTCATTTTGGGAATGGAGATCAAGAGATATCAAGCAACTAGAAAGATCTGGTTGAACCAGAAGAAGTATATTAAAACAATCTTGAAACGTTTCAACATGAAGGATTGCAAACCTGTGAAGGTTCCAATTCCTATGGGAGCAAGGATAATTTTTGAACAGTGCCCAAGGACATAGAAGAAAATAGAGGACATGTATTTTTTTCCCTATACAAATGTTTTTAGTATTCTAATGTATGCGATGGTATGCACTTGACCATACATTTCCCATGCAGTGGGAGTGATGAGTAGATACATGTCGACATATAGAAAGGAGCACTGGATAGTTGTCAAGAGAGTATTCAAGTATTTGTGTGGCATAAAATATTATGTTATATGCTACCAAGGAAAACTTGGAGGTGATAGTGAATTAAATGTATAGGGCTTTGTCGATGCCAACTAGGCTAGAGATCTGAATCATCGAAGATCGACCAGTGGATATGTTTTCAAGATGTTCGGTGGAGCAATAAGCTGGATGAGTAGGTGAAATGTGGTCATTAGCCTTGTCAACAAAAGAATTTGAATACATGGAAACCACTCATGGAAGCAAAGAAGAAGTATGGTTGCAAAGGTTGTGTTCAAGAATCAGGTTTGAGTAGAGAGATATGAAGATAAGTTGTGATAGTCAAAGCGAAATATTTTTAGAAAATAGCCCATCTTATCATTCCAAGACTAAGAACATTGATGTACAATACCATTTCTTGAGAGATATGGTGGAAAGCAACAAGGTACTGCTGGAGAAAGTAGACACGTTGGAAAACATATCAAACTCTTTGACCAAGTATGTGAGTGTTGTGAATTTCGCTTGGTGCAAAGAGGAAATGGACATTGTTTCCCTGGGTCTATGAAAGAGAGTTTAGAAATCTGAAGGACCAGATCCTGTCACTAAGAGGGGGGGTGAATCGGTGATAGAATAATTTTATCAATTTTTCTTTTGTTAATGCAATATAATTTTAACACAATATTTTATCGTGGAACCCAATTGGGAAAACCACAAACACTTTCCTATTAGCTGCAAAATTTTGTTTTACAATATACATATAAGGAATATGTTCTTCCTCTTAGATCAGCACCCACTGATCAGGATGCACCCACACCCCTGTTCACTAGCTCCAACCGGTAGGAGGGTTCAACCCCCTATTTATTCATCTACAACTGACAAGGAAGCACTTACTCCCCTGCAGGCTCCAACCTACCCTTGCACCTCCCAACCACCCTTAATTTCTGAGTCTAGAAAAAAATTTGTATCAAGTATTGATTGCTCCTCTCTTTGCTTTTGTCTACTAATATTCAATGTATCTTTTTCATTCCTATAAAGGTCTTCTATATCAAACATTGGACATCATAACTACTTCTATGTATCATTCTATATTTTGAACTTCAATGTTTTTGCAACTGTCTATAATCTCATTCACATCTCAATTACATTTATAAGTCTTTAAAATCTTCAACACAACTCTTCACAACCATCACACCTCTTCATCTAAATGAAAATTGATTAATGCTAAAACAATTATTAGTCAATATTTAATCAACATAACACAGTTATTACTCTTCATCGATTTAGCTCCATCTTTTAATGCATAATTGATTTAACTAAGATTCAATCTAACTCTGTTTTTTTTGTTTTCATGCAGCTTACTCTTCTCTGTGTTACTGCAGGGTTTTATAAATTTTGGAGAACATATGATAGCATGTACACCATTTAGCAGGTATGATGAGGTTTATATAGCCTCTGTTATGTTCTTCGAGTGATCCATGCTCATAATGATCTCTGTCATTTTTCCAAGTTATGACTGTGAAATTTGTGGCATTGTGCAGGGTTCTAACTTGTTTTGGAAAACCTCCACAAATGGAAGTATGCCAAAACTCTGATAGGAAGAACATTCTCAGCATCCAAACATTTATACACTTGGTATAAAACTTTGGTGACCCTCCATACTTAGGGTTATGCCAAATACTCCGACAAAATAGGTAGTTTCACTTGTTGGTTCCACCAACTGAATTAACAAATGTACCTTAAGCCCATGGTCACCTGTATGACCAACATCCTCTATATATATATAATATTTTTCCAACGGTTATTGTCAATTTTACCAAAAGGTAAGGGGCCTAACAAGTCGTCCTGAGCTCTGAGCTAGTGATCTTCATGTGAAGTTCAAGAACCCAAAGCCCCCACCATACCCTTGCACTATATGTTTATATGCTATGGAGAGAGCTATGGTTATAAACCACTAAAAAACTTTTCACACTAAGCATGTGGGATAAATCCTAGGGACTAGGTTAATCAACATCGTCGATCACATGATCGAACGATTGCTAAATCTGTTTGCATTTTTTAAACTCCTCTGGCCTCTCTTCCCTATGAAATAATTCCTACTTCACATAGAAACTATGGAGGTATACAACATCCAATGCCTCATCCTTTTCCAATTTGCAGTAATAGTATATGGGGATGGTTGTGTTCTTGTACCAGAAGGATAACTTCCATACTTGTTTTCATGCCTTCTTTCATGTAATTGACATTCATTCCGGCAAGCCTACAATTTCCTTCTTTGAATGTCGACTCAATAAACAACATGGGCTCAATCACATGGTATCATATTTGTAATTCAGATAAGCTTCACGCACTTGGACATTTCGCTGGGGTTGGTAACATCATTTTTCCATCCTTCAAATCCTCCATCTCAACTAGGGAAAGTCGATTTGAATCACTATTGCATTGCGGTGACTGATCTAGGATTTTGAATGCATGCACACCCTCGATAATTTTGTCTCCAACAGCCTAGATGAAAGTCGGTCCACCCATTTCTAGAACTTCATCTTTACTCCAAGCAAGACTTTGACCAAATAGATTATATGGATTTTTTCATTAACTTTGACAACTTTAATAACTCCATTACTCTTGAAGTTTTTCATTTACTTCAACTTCACCTTTGAAATTGACTCAATAACAGATTTATTTCATATTTGGAACATTATGCCTGGAACATTAATTATGCTCGCACAAGAACTCTAAGATCATGTGTCACTGGATCTTCTTCACCTCAGTCTTACAGTCAATTCCATCGCAGGTTTCATTGATTGAGCACCAGCAACATCAAACAACTCGCTTCACACAAATCTACGATCTATGATCAACTCCAATGAAAACACTATTAGAAACTTTCTTATCATGATCCATGGCAATAATTATTCCAATGTTGGAATGATTATGATTTGATTGATTGACTCTTGACCCTTTTTTTGAACTGAAGATTTAATGCATGCAACTCATCTCATAACAACCATCTTTTATAATTCTATCACAATTTAGAGTCTCCTCCTCATAGTAACTCCTGAAATAATCGTTTATACTTATTTTTGTCATTTCCACTGTAATTCCTCATAAATAAAATATTCTCCATTGCTATGAGATCCATCCTAACCTCTTTTCCACCTTTTGCATTCTTTTGTAGTAACTTGATAAATACCAAGAACCTTTGTAAGGCATGTGGGGCTCCCTGTACTTAACGAATCTGAATGATATTTGAATCATTTATCAAGAAGAGGTCTACCGGGAAACACCTTTGTTGTAAGGTCGGTAATAGGATAATCAATATGAACACCAAGATAGGCAAACACTAGCATTGGAAAGAAGAGGTATCATCAATGGCTTTGTCAACATAGATATGTCATCATGTTCTTCACATTTGTCAATGTCATCACAGTTACCATAATATCAACATGTCTGAACTATATGCATCCTTAGTATCCCTATATCAATCATGATTATGCAGTATAGTTAATATTGTCAATGCCAATGCCATCAATGCAAACCTGTATTTCCATATTTCCAACAATCTCCCCTTTGGCATTGATGGCAAAACTATTTTCATTTATCCCCCTTTGACATCAAGGGAAAAGGGTTGAATGACTCCCCCTTACTTTGATAACTATCTCCCCCTAATTTGATGCCAATTGATGCATTTTTTCTTGAAAGATTAGATTGGAAGAGAGACTGCTCCCAATATTTTCCTGAGATATTCAAATACATCTCTGCTTAAGGGTTTAGTGAAACTATTTGCAACATTTTCTTGTGTTGGGACATATTCCAATTTAATGTTGTTATTGTCACCCTGATCTCTTAGATAGTGGTTTTTTATTGGAATGTGTTTTGATTTGGAGTGATGGGCAGGGTTCTTGGAGAGACTTATAGCACTTGTATTATCATAGTAGATAGTAGTGGGTTCTTCAAACACTATTTTTATGTATTGTAAGGTTTGTTTCATCCATTCCACTTGTGTGCAACATTTTGTTGTTGCAATATACTCAGCTTCAGTGGTAGATAGAGAAATTGAGGATTGTTTCTTTCTTATCCAAGCTACCAATGATTCTCCTAGGAAGAATACTCTTCCACTTGTACTTTTTCTATCATCTACACAACCTTCCCAATGTGCATCTGAATAGGCCTTTAAAGAGAATGAATCCTTGCTAGGGTACCACAAACCAAGATCTATGGTTCCTTTTAAATACCTAAATATTATTTTCACAGCTTGAACATGGCTCTCTTTTGGTGCTTCTTGGAATCTAGCCACCATCCCAACAGCTTGCTTGACATCGGGTATGGAAGTTGTTACATACAGTAAACTCTCAATCATTGATCTGTAGTGTTTTGTATCTACATCTTTTGACTCATCTTCCATTCTTAGTTTGCATCCAAATGTCATAGGTGTACGAACAGGTTTACAATCCTCTAACTAGAATTTCTTAAGCATATCTTTAATATACTAGGACTGATGGATAAATAATCCCCTTTTGGACTGTATTATTTGTAATCCTAGAAAGAAATCTAGTTCACCAAGAAAGGACATTTCAAATTCTTGTTGTATACTCCTAGCAAAGTCCTTACTCATTTTTTCATCATCACTCCCAAATATAATATTATCAACATATACTTCCACAATAATCATGTTATCACCAACAATTTTACAATAAAGATTGTTGTGTGTTGATCCTCTTTTGAGGCCTTGTACTTGTAAATAAGAATCTTGCCTTGCATACCATGCTATGGGTGCTTGTTTTAGCCCATAGAGTGCTTTCTTTAGTTTACAGACATAGTCCCCTTTGTTAGTTAATTGAAATCCTTCTAGTTTCTCAATATAGACTTCCTCTTCTAAGTTTCGATTGAGAAATTCTAACTTGACATCCCTCTGGTATACTTTAAATTTTTTGTAGCTGGCAAAGGCTAATAACATCATAATTGCCTATAATCTGGCTACAAGTGCAAATGTTTCTTCAAAGTATACCCTTCAACCTAAGCATACCCTTTACATACCAATCTGGCTTTGTTCCTGATTACTTGCCCATTCCCATTCACTTTGTTTTTAAACACCCATTTAGTTCCAATGACATTCTTATTTTTTGGTCTTGGAACCAGTTCCCAAGTTTGATTTTTTTCAATCTGGTCTAATTCTTCATTCATAGCGTTGACCCAATTATCATATTTGCATGCCTCTTTGATTTAGTTGGGATCAATATGTGACAAAAGTGTTATTTATGTCTGATATAAAATTGTCTTCTTGTCTGCACTCCATTGCTTTTATTTCCAATAATCAGTTCTTTGGGATGATTCTTTTGAGTTATTCTTGAGGGTTTCTTTGTGTCTCTTCTTAGGGATTCTTCTCTTATCTCTTATTCTTGAATATCTTCCTCGTCTTCACTAGTATCCATAGCATCCTCTTCCTTTTCTTCTTTATTCTCTTCTACTTCTTATGCTTGTGTACCAACTGACTCATCATCTTCATCTTCATTGTCAAGTATGGTCTCTTGATGTTTGATCCTTATTTTTTTTAAATCATCCACCTTGACATATGCACTCTCAACAATCTTATGTAATCTAAGATTGTAGCATCTGTATGATTTCTTGGTAGAAGCATATCCAAGAAAGATACCTTCATCAAATATAGCATCAAATTTTCTGAGATTCTCATCCTGAGCTGATCTCTATTTAATATGTATATTGTTATGCTTACATATTCCCTCCAATATCCATCCGATATTTTTTCTTCATTGAGCATAGTTCTTGTAGCCTCCTGGACTGTTCTATTCCTTCTCTCAGCAATCCCATTTTTTTGAGGTGTTCTAAAAGCAGAGAGTTTTCTTTTTATTCCATGGGTTTCACAAAAGAGATCAAACTCTTTTGAGGTGAACTCACCACCATTGTCTAATATAAGACATTTGATTTTTTTCTCTTTTTCATTTTCAACAAGGGTCTTAAAAGCTTTGAATTTGTTAAGTGTTTTTTTTTTTCCTTGAGAAGACATACCCAACCCATTCTAGTAAAATCATCAATGAACAGAATAAAGTAGGACTCTCCTTGCAAACTCTTGGTCCTTGTAGGTCCATAGAGTTTGGTGTGAACAAGCTCTAAAGGTTTTGAGGTTGAGTATTCTTTTGTTTCGAACCTTATTCTAGTTTGCTTCCCTAGTTGACAGTGTCCACATATAGGATTTGAGGGCTTTGTGATCTTTGTAAAGTTTATTACTTCCCCAAGATTGTTGAGTTTCACTAAATTGTCAAAGTTAATGTGCCCCAACCTTCTATGCCATAGCCAACTTTCATCTACTAAATTTATATGGCACTCCTCATTCAATTTTGTATTTAGTATATATACATCCTCAGGAGTTCTAGGAGCAGTACCAACCAATTTTCCTGAGTCCTCTCTCCTAATCTCACATTTATGGGAATCAAAGATGCAAATGTGCCCCTAATCACAGGTTTGACTGACACTTAATAGGCTAGGTTTCAGTTTTTCAACAAGCAACACATCCTTGGCTTTGTTTTTTCCCAAACTCACAGTGCCTTTCCCAAGTATGTTACCTAAAGCATTGTCACCAAATGTGACTTTACCCTTTTATTTCTTTAAGTTAAAAAACTTGTCTTTATTTCATGTCATATGTTTTGAGCACCCACTATCAACATACTAGAGATCTTCTTTATCTTGTGCTTTCACGGCAATAAGACATTCCTCTTTTGATGTTTTTTTTTTCCAAAGCTTCTTTTGCTCTTTAATGAACTTTGGTTTTTATGAGACTTCCATTAATCTGCAACTACTTGCTTTATGTCCATAATTATGACATCTAAAGAATTCTAGGTTCCCTTCTTGTAGAGGTGCAAAGGAGTTATAATATCCTCTTTTAACTTGATCTATTGTTTGGTTATATTTAAGGTTATAGTTCTTAACCCTCAAGTTTTTCCTTCCATATGCTCTACAATTCATAGCTTTGTGTATGAAATTAGAGCATGCAAAGAAATAAACAAAGAAAATGTGAGGATACTTGTTTTGATAAACCTTCTTTGGTGTTGTCTTATATTCCTTCTTGATGGTTGGAAGTTGTAACATCCCGCCCTTATGCACACTGAGCGAACTTATTCTTTGAGGACACTTGCTTGCAAGTGGTCTGGATTTTTACATTATTGGTCGTTGATTATGATTATGAGGCATTATGGATGTGATTATTATGTTATTTTGTTGTATTGACTTAGACAGGTGTTATTGACTCGATTCTCCTGAGTGTGTAGGATTTTGGACCTCAAAGATGCAAAGGCATCGGTGAAACCCTTGGACTCTGGATCGAGTTAGGGAGTGGACTATTGAGTTTTATTGTTGTATATATGACATATGTGCATCTGATTAGATGTTATTATTATGGATCTCATTTCTGACATGATTTGTTGATGATGTAGGATGACGATATCTTGTCGACCAGACTCACATGTGGAGTAGAGGGGTCACACATGACTACCAGAGACGTTGAAGGAGAGGTGTGGATAGCAGCCCTGCTACAACCTACTAGCACTCCTGTCATGGCTCGAATTGTAGGTTAACGACTACCTAGTTCGATAAAACCCATGATGTCATGAGGGCAGACTACGACAGTCGCTCACGATGATTCTAAGGGGCATGCAATAAGGTAGGGGCCTTATTCCTTAGAGGCCCTTAGTCTCCCACAAGATCACCTGGGGGAGTATTGACTCCAGGGGTTTTTGATGTCTACCAAGTCAGTCAAGAGGCGAGTGGAACCCTTGGAGCACATGGTGCATCCTAAAGGGAACGTCACGCAAGAAAAATGGGATGAGGTGAGTGGCACCCTTGGAGCACATAGTGCATCCTGAAGGGCACGTCGCACAAGGGAAATAGAAGGGGGCGAGTGGAACCCTTGGAGCACCTAGTGCGTTCTGAAGGGCACGTAGCGTTGTTAATTAATAAACGAATAAACCTATATGGACTTGGAACGAATAATGTGATAAGAAAGATTTAAAAACAATTTCCCTAATAAAAAGTTGCCCAGCCTCGAAAATTAAAATCTAGGTAAGTGATACTTGTGATAAAATAT
>JZKD02S1707056.1:118945-133131 GCA_000966675.3 Picea glauca
GTTTATGGTACACTAAATCTGATAGTAATCAACTCTCTGGTTACATAGATAGTGACTTTGCAGGCAGCCTAGATGACAGGAAAAGCACATCAGGATATGTTTTTCAACTGGGCACAAACCTGATTTCATGGGCATCGAAGAAGCAATCAATTGTATCAATATCTTCTGCAGAGGCAGAGTATGTAGCTGCTACCTTAGCTTCATGTCAAGTTGTGTGGCTGAGAAGATTATTAAAAGACACGTCACAAACAGAAAAGGATCCAACTCCTATTTTCTATGACAATACATCAACAATTGCATTATCCAAGAACCATGTGCTTCACAAGAAAAGTAAACACATTGACACTCGGTTTCATTTCATACGCGAGCTAGTCAATAATGGTGACATTGCACTACAATTTTGTGGTTCTCGAGATCAGCTTGCTGATATCTTTACAAAGCCACTAGGAAAGTCATTTTTTTATTTTCAGAGACAGCACTTAGGCATAGTCAGTGCTGATGATTGTAACTGTTGAGTTTAAGAGGGAGTGTTAAACATAATGTAACCTCAACAGTCTGATTGTACACTGCCAGTTGTATTGGACAGTTGTACTTTCTATTTTTGTCTTGCTTGAGCATATTTAGCTCAGTTATCTTCCATTGCATAGGATGATCTTCTACAAGTTTAGTACTTCTTCATACATTTCAATATACTGTTCTATTCTTTTCTCTCTGCATTTCTCTTTGCTTCACAATTTATCAAAGCATAGCATCTTCGAAACTGTAATTTCACGCTTTACACCAAATTGTTGGAGTCTAAGCAAGTAAATTGGCCACTACTGCTAATATAATTTGTCGAGATATTGAAATGATCAATTTATACTTTAGAAAAATACATATAGATCTAGAGTTCTATAGAAGTAAGATAGTACTCACTTCTTTTATTGCATTGTTGAGTTATTGAAAATTTTCTAGTTTTAATCAAGGTTGGTCTAGTTGGTAAATTGAAGGACTAGTCCTAGGCGCATATGGAGTGGATCATTTAGTAAACATCCTTAGAGTGAAACAGTGTGGGAGTGTCCTTAGATGTTATTGAGTGTCATCTCGATAGTGTTATTTGAATAAATATGGTGGGAGGATTCCACAGATGTTCATTGCATTCCGATGTTGATGTTGGATTGTAGTAGAGCCTTCGACCGCGCCTTGAATTTGAGGATTAAGAGAGATCGGTTGCATGAATATATTACCTGCGCCTTGGAATTGTTGTGATTATTAATTAGATTTTTGTGCACATTGAATGTTGATGAGGCATGAAAAAAATTTAGGTGTTTAATTCAAGCATTATTTTAGGGGCTAAATTTTGCTCATGGGCTAATTTTCCATGTTTTTTCCCAAAAACTAATTCATTATTCTAAAAATGATTCGCCCAAATTCTATAGGATAAAATTATTTTACCTTAAAAATCGCCAAAATTATATAAAATCCTTAGAAATTTGAATATTTTTACAAAAATATCGCCAAACATTTATAGTTTTCATATGAAGGATTAGTAAGATTCGCCAAGGTTTCTACATTTTAAAATAAATTTTTGTCCTTAAAATCATCCCTGGTTTAATTTCAACGTGCGCCCTTAACTCGCCCTTTAGATTTTTATTTTCTTACGCGCAATGAAGATTAAGGTAATGCTTGATCATCGGGATATTTATTCTTGCACGAAATGAAAGGTCAGTAGTGAATGGTTGATGCTCATTTACGTCTTGCGAAAAAAAAAAAATTAATCGTTGTATGTCATTGGTTGGCGTAACAGCAGGGTCATTACAGAAGTAGTCCTCTGGAGTTCTAATCATTACTTGTCATTTATTCATCTTTCTTCTTGAATGTATTGAGGAGAGCAGTTGCCTAAGATTTTGAGTTAACTTGGTTTTCTTCTTGAGAATAACCTACTCCATTTTTGTTACTTGAAACCCTTTGTGTGGTAATAATTTTATCTAAGATTTAGAGCTATTTTCATATCTTGTTTGAATAAGTTTTGCATCAAGTTGTTTTCTTAGGTGAACTAATTATGCCTCCATTCTTTCACAAGTTGTTTGTTTCTCTTTAAGAGACTTTTCCAGACTTTCTTCCATCCTATTTTCTTCTAGGATTTGGTTTTTCAGGTTGCTCATGAGTTTCTCCATCTCTTTTTCTTTCTATTCATGTTTTTCCAAATGTTCAACTACAAAACTTTTCAGTTTTCTATATCTATTTTTGTATCTTCTTAATTCATCCAAGGCAATGAGAAGTTCTTCTTCCATATTAACCTCTACTTCATCTTCTAACTCTTCCTCATTATCAATTCATTCTATCTCATTAGGCTCTTCAATACCTAGAAAAAGGACTTCATCATCATCAATGTCACTAGACTCTGATGAACTGTTGTTTTCTTCTTTTGAGTAAAAAATATTTTTCCCTTTGTAAAAAAAAATCTTGTAGTTGGGTTTTCCCTTCTTCTTGTATTGTTTATTTGAGTCTTCTTCAAATTCAGGGTCCTCCTTGGGATAGGGACACTTGGTTGCAAAGTGTCCAACCATGCCACAATTAAAACATTTGAAAGGAAGATTGCCTTTGTACCTCCTTGATCCTTTTTGAAGTTTTTTAATAAATTTGGCTTCTTCTACATCAAATTCTTCATGATGGTTGGTTTGAGGTTTTTGCTTCTGATTTTTTTTTTATTGAGCACCTTGAAAGATGCCTCTCCTTTTTTGAGGCTCTCATGACCTAATATTAACTCATAGGTTGTGAGGATTCCATACAATTCATCCATGGTGAGTTGATATATATTTTCTTGATCTTCAAGAGTGGAGACTTTAGGATTATACAACATAGGTAGTGTTCTTATTATATTTTCAACTAAATCATTGTCTGACACTTCTACTCCCAAACCTATGATTGCATTAACAATATTATCAACTCTTTCGAAGTACTCTGAGATATTTTCTTCATCCTTCATTTTTAGACCTTCATATTGTACTTTGAGAGTCTGAAGTTTGGTCCTCTTTACCTTGGAATATCCTACATATATAGTTTCCAAATTATCCCAGAGATGTTTTGTATTTTTACAATTTAATACTTTAGCAAGGATCTTCTTACTCAGTCCATCTTGTAGTGGTTTAAAGCCTTTGCATGTTCCCAAAATTTCTTCTTATCTTTTGCTTTTGTGGGAGTGACTTTTGGAACATCATATCCTTTTTCAACTAATGTCCATACTTCCATTCCAATGGAAGTTAGATATTTTTTCATTCTAACACTCCAGAAAACATAGTCTTCACCGCCAAATAGGGGGAATTTTAATGACATCTTTAATTGTTGATCAATTCCAATGTATATTTATCTTCAAGTGATTTAAACCTTTAGTGAAGAGACCTTCTCTGATACTAACTGAAGGACTCGATCATGTCAATGAGAGGAGGTGGGTGAATCAGTGATAGAATAATTTATCAATTTTTCTTTTGTTAATGACATAAAATTTTAACGCAGTATTTTATCATGGAACCCAATTGGGAAAACCACAAACACTTTTCTATTAACTGCAAAATTATTTTTTACAAGATACATAGAAGGAAAATGTTCTTCCTCTTAGATTAGCACCCACTGATTAGGATGCACCCACACCCCTGTTCACCAGCTCCAAATGGTAGGAGGGTTCAGTCCCCTATTTAGTTAGCTACAACTAACAAGGAAGCACCTACTCCCCTGTAGGCTCCAACCTACCCTTGATTTCCAACCACCCTTAATTTCTGAGTCTAGAAAAAATTTTGTATCAAGTCTTGATGTTCTCTAAAATGAATAAAACCCTGATGTCATATGTTCTCCAATATGACATCATGTACACCATTTAGCAGGTATGATGGGGTTTTTATAGCCTTTGTTATCTTCTTCGAGTGATCCATGTTCATAATGATCTCTGTCATTTTTCCAAATCGTGACTGTGAAATATGTGGTGTTGTTCAGGGTTCTAACTTGTTTTTGGCAAACCTCCACAAATGGCAATATGCCAAAACTACGATAGAATGAGCGATCTCAACATTCAAACATTTATACACTTGGTAGCAAACATTGGTGACCCTCCATACTTGGCATTATGCCAAATACTCTAACAAAATAGGCAGTTTTACTCGTTGGTTTCGCCAACCGAATTAACAAATGGACCTTAAGCCCATGGTCACCCATATGACTGACATCCTGTATAGATATATATAAAATAAAAAAAATCAATGGTTATTGTCGATTTGAACAAAAGGTAGGGGGCCTGACAAGTCATCCCGGGCTCCGGACTGGTGATATTCATGTGAATTCCAAGCACCCATAGCCCCCACCATACCCTTGCACTACATGTCGATATTCTATGGAGAGAGCTATGTTTATAAATCACTAAAAATCTTTTTGCACTAAGCATGTGGGATAAATCCAAAAAACTGGGTTAATCAGCACCATCGATCATATGATCATACGGTTGTTGAGTCTTATTGTTTGCATTTTTTAAACTCCTTTGGCCTCTCTTCCCTGTGAAATAATTCCTCCTTCCCATAGAAACTATGGCAGTATCCAACATCCAATGCATCATCCTTTTCCAATTTGCAGTAACAGTATATGGGGATGGTTGTGTTCCTATACCAAAAGGATAGCTTCCATACTTGTATGCATGCCTTCCTCCATGTAATTGACATTCATTATGCCAAGCCTGCAATTTCCTTCTTCAAATGCCGACTCAATAAGAAGCATGGGCTCGATCACATGGCATCATATTTATAAGTCGGAGAAGCTTCACGTGCTTGGACATTTCGCTGGGGTCGGTAACCTCATTTTTTTTTGTCCTTCAAATCCTCCATCTCAACCAGAGAAAGTTGATCTGAATCATTTTTGCATTGCGGTGATCGATCTAGGATTTTGAATGCATGCACACCCTTGAGAATGTTGTCTCCAACAGCCTAGATGAAGGTCAGTCCGCCTATTTCCATTACTTCATCTTTACTCCAAGCAAGACTTTGACCAAATAGATTATATGTATTTTGTCATTAACTTTGACAACTTTAATAACTCCATTACTCTTGAAATTTTGCATTTACTTCAGCTTCACCTTTGAAATTGACTCAACAAAAGATTTATTTCATACCTGGAACATTATGCCTGGAACATTAATTATGCTCGCACGGGAACTTTAAGATCATGTGTCACTGGATCTTCTTCACCTCAGTCTTACAGTCAATTCCATCGCGGGATTCATTGATTGAGCACCAGCAACATCAAACAACTCACTTCACACGGATCTATGATCTATAATCAGCTCCAATGACAACACTAATAGAAACTTTCTGATCAGGATCTATGGAAATAACTGCTCCAATGATGGAATGATTATGATTTGATTGACTGACTCTTGACCCTTTTTTTTACTAGAGATTTAATGCATGTAACTCATCTCATAACAACCATCCTTTATAATGCTATCACAATTTAGAGTCTCCTCCTCATAGTAACTACTGAAATAATTATTTATACTTATTTATGTCATTGCCACTATAATTCCTCCTAAACAAAAGATTTTTTCATTTCCATGAGATCCATCCTAACCTCTTTTCCACCTTTTGCATTATTTTGTAGTAACTTGATAAATACCAAGAACCTTTGCAAGGCATGTGGGGCTCCCTGTACTTAAAGAGTCTAAAATATATTTGAATCATTTACCAAGCAGAGGTCTACTGGAAAACACCTATGTTGTAAGGTCAGTAAAGGATAGTCAGTATGAACACCAGGATATGCAACGACCATCATTGGCAAGCAGAGGTCTTATCAATGGATCTGTCAACATAGATATGTCATCATGTTCTTCACATCTGTCAATGTCATCACAGTTACCATAATATCAACATGTCTGAACTGTATGCAACCTTAGTATCCCTATAACAGTCATGATTATGCAGTAGAGTTAATATTGTCAATTCCAATGCCATCAATGACAACCTGTATTTCCATATTGCCAACAAAATCTCTCGATTTCAAAAAATAATACAAGTTACAGAATGTTGGGTTGTTATATTCTTTGTAGTGAAATTCAGAGAACATAGTTATCAACTTCATGAGAATTGTGACCTCAAAACGAGAACTCTAGCCCAAAAAACCCATATTTTTGCATGAAAAACATCAAAATCAACCCCCCAAATCAAAAAATGGTGCTACCGGTAGCTCCGTTTTTTTAAATGGGGTCAAAATTACAACATTTTTCAAACATGGCCTTCAAAACTCAGACAATAGCTCAGAAAAACCTTAAAATCGGCATCTAAAAAAATATATATGTTTTGAGAATTTTCTTTTCTTTTCAAAACATTAAAATTTGAGATAATTTGAAATAGTATTTTTAGCACTTGGTACCATTAAAACCAAAACCTCAAAATCAACCATAAAATTGAAAAGTACTGCTACTGGTAGCACCCATTCTAAAATTTGGGTATGAAAATGACACATTTTTATAAAGTGATAAAAGAACTCATCATTACTATAAAAAAAAATCATAAAATCAACCCTTAAATGTTTACTTTTTAAATCTTATTATCACTCAAAGCACAAGGTAATATATAATGTTATGAAAATATTACAATATACTTTAAAAATTCAACGTCACTTTTTAATAATTTTTTTACTTATAATTAATAAAAGTAAATACAAGTTACATTGAATGAAACATAAATTATTTCTTAAAAGTATTGTTATATTGTCCATATCCAAAACATATGAGCTAAGAAATTTTATTATATTATCCATAATAAAAAACATATCATTCATAAAACATAACAAAAGATTCATAACTTCATGTGAGATCGTATGTAAGTTCAATGCTCATTTCTAGTTACCATACAAACAACATATGGATCAAAAATGCATAAAATGTTTCATACACTTATTCAGATTGACTCATGGTTTCTGAAATACCATCAGAGTCTACATTGTCTTCAGATGAATGATTGTATCAAGATGTAGATGATCCATACTCTTCTCTATTTTCGATGACTGCATCATTTGAGTCTACATGCATGCCCAACATTTCAGATGTCAAATTCTTTTTATATCTATGACTAGGTTCAGCAGACTCCCATCTTGAATTTATTTCTTGTGGCAGAAACCTCTTGATAATATTTGTTGTCTTGGAGTGAAGAGTTCCTCTCTTTGTCAAATTGAATTCATAAACAAGTATGTCAACATCATCTAATTTTAAGAGGTCAGTGCGACGACAAGTTGTATTTTGACCCTTTCTTTTTCTTTTTCTATTGACATGTTTCTCAACCACCATATTTGGCTTGTAAACACCATTGAATGGGTGTGTACTTGTTGCATACCAATGCACTTCAATTGCAATAACATCACCATTTTATTTCTCAATATTTATAACCTTTCCAATCCAGAATGGATAACCATTTGGATCTTCTGTCGTTAAAACTACAATCATGCTACCCTCCTTAATATCTTCTATCAAACCCTTGTAAAGGTCTTCCATGGCTTCATATTATGCATGTGACCTTCACAAACCAATATACATTTCTCTTTCCTCTGCTTGTGTAAACTCAATAGCACCTTGAGATTCTTGTTGAACTTCAACAATGTTTGTTCCTTTAGATTCATTTCGCATATTTTGTGGCCAATTAAATGGAGTCTTCAACATTTTATCTTCATTTGTTGAGCTTGAATTTATGTCACTTTGACTATTGAAAAAATACTCCCACCAAACAAAATCATCAACATCAAAGTACTCGTATGTATCCTTAATGGACTTTTTTTATTTCTTCCAGGCATTCAGAGTAATATACATCTCTATTATGCCTCTATGCATTATGGATTTGAGCAATTGATTGTAAAAATAATAACTTTGATGAAAATATTGGATGATCTGCATTGAAATTCAAAAATGATAAACCTGATGAAGGCCCCCATTCTGTAGTAGTTGAATACTTATTTCCCCATATAAGTGTTTTTCCATCAATTTTTTTGAAACAAAATTGATGTCGGAAGCTAATGTCATTAAGCTTCTCAATACATTTTTCTTCACGATGCAATCCCTGAATAAATCTTCGCATGTCAATAGTTTCTTCTAATATATGAAAAACAAGTTCTGGAATGTATGCTTTCTTAATACATTCACTCAATGATGGTAGACTTCCAACATTTTTCCTCTTCAATGTTACTAAAAAATGACTGAATATTTGATCAATATGATCATGAGTGTGTCCAACAAGAAGGAAACCAAATTTCACCTTTTGAAAGATTCCCATTTCAACAAGCATGCTTAGATATCCAAGCACAATTTGATTTTTATTTTCACGACTAGTGTTTTCCAACTGTAGATAGAGAACTTGAGGAAGATTTCCAGACCAGTGAGTGAGCACATGATGAATTATGGTGATGGTCAGATTTGCATCATTATAAATATTTGTAGTTGTGAAGTAAACCCCTCGACACATTTTTCCATTGAAAACCATACAACCAACCAAATAAAACTAAATGAAATTCTCTTCCTATAAATTTTTGGGTGTACGGACAAAATGTGGTAGAAGTGTTTTATTCTGGTCCATGCCATCAATTATCATACCTAAATATTTTTTTGGAGCATCATAACACTTCTACCGATGTTTGTACAACTTTTGTCTTTCACTTGATTGTTGATTTCGATGTTCTTGAAGTGCTTTGACTATGGAATCTGCACATGACATAAAATGAAAATATTGATCGTATGTTTTCATAGTTGATAACTATTCAATTTAAAAAAAAAAATGGTAAATACATACCTCGTTCTGCCCCTTCAGATTTATCTCTTCTTGATTTAAGAGTAGCACATATACTACAAATCTTCATCCTTGACTTCTTAGGAATACAGACATTGTTGAATTGTTTCTTCCATATTCTTGCAAAATATGCATATGTAATAAAATTACCATTTCCTTTAACACCTTCATCATATCCTTTGTACAAGTTGTAGATTTCCCTCCTTGAGAAATTATTTGGAATATGTATTGTGTCTCTATATGGCATACACTCTCCATGTTTGGAAAATAAATCATGCATCCATGACAATGTAGTGTTTGTAAATGGCCCACTCTCTTGTCCATTATGTACCTTTGAATAAAATGAAGGATATTTTTCCAACCTTGTCTGGATTCTTGATAGACAAAGATTACCAATTGAGTGAATTTTTTTGAAAGCCTTTCTACAAAGTAAAATATTCCCAATGCAATAAGCATATCCTATATTGGTGGATATCATGCACTCCATCAATTATGAATTTTCCGTGCTCTTATTCATTGAAAAATATGTCTTCCTTTTATTCAAGGCATGCATGTATTCCATGATTTTCAAACAATTCTTTTGACAACATTCACTTGAAATCAATTCACTTATGGAAATTGATTTAGTGAGAAATTATTTATTGGACCTTGTATAACTAGAATGATTTGGATTGATATAAAAAGGTCTAATCTTGATCCTAGACACAACATTTCTTTGCAATGTCTCCACTATTTCATCATCCTCACTAGAAGGATTTTCCTTATCACCACAAGGAGTATCAAGAAAAACATTGTCAAGAGACCGAACTACAGAATGTCGATCACCTTGATTTGTTGCAGCTGAATGATTGAGAACATCATCATCAACATAATCATTTGTAGGAATATCATCATCAACATTGTGTCCACCATTGACATAATCATCTTCATTGCTTTCAAAATCCCCACTTGAGTGAAAATTTTCACCATCTAGCTTAGTGCCTTGAAAATCTTCATCAATATCTTGAAAATACTCACTTGGAGGAAAATCAACATCAACATTGTTGATTTTTAATTTATCACTAGGGAAAGAGTGTCCGTCAATGATTTAATCATCTTCATTACTTTGAAAATTGCCACTTGAGAGATATTCTTCATCATCCTCATTACTGGCTTGAAAATCCTCACTTGGAGGAAAATATTCATTATCCTCATCGGTACCTTGAAAATCCTCACTTGGAGGAAAATCATCATCACCAAACTTGCTTCTTTTAAATTCCTCATTTGAGAAATATTATCCATCATTTCCATAATCATCATCATTACTTTTAAAATCCCCACTTGGGGGGAATTCTTCATCATCCACATTCGTGCCTTGGAAATCCTCACTTGGAGGAAAATATTCATTAGTACCTTCAAAATCCTCAATTGGAGGAAATTCATCATCACCAACGTTGTTATATTTAAATTCTCCACTCGAGAAAAAGTGTCCACCATTTTCATAATCATCTTCACTGCTTTTAAAATTTCCACTTGAGGGAATTTCTCCATCATTTTCATTGGTTCCTTGGAAATATTCATCGGTACCTTGAAACTCCTCACTTGGAGGAAAAATTTCATCCCAATCATTTAAACATTGATCATAATCTCCACTTTGACCTACATTTTGATTATTTTCATTACTATTAAATTGTTGAATAGATTTATCACCATCATATTCATCCTCTTCATAATTGGTGCCTTCAAAGTCCTCTGATTTAGGAATTTCATGAGGAGCATGTTGAATAAAATTGTTTGCACTATGATCAAAATTTTGAATCGCTGAAAAATATGACACCTCATTTGCATTACAAACATTCCTATCGCATTTCTTAGTCCCAATAGAAGAGGTATGTGAACAATTTGTTAATGTCTCATAAATAAAATCTTTTTTATCTGACAAAGTCATCCCTTCTCTCTGAGAACATAGAATGGTACAAATGCTCACCCTCCCTATGACGTTATTACATGCATAATGATCTTTTCCCTCTAAACCCCCCCCCCCCAAAAAAAAAATTCCCCCCAAAATTTTCCCCCCCAAAATTCCCCCTCAAATATTTCCTTGCAAAATTTCCCCTCAAATATTTTCGCTATTTTTCCTTTAAAAATTAAAAACAACTTTTACTCTTTTATTTTGTTATTTACATGTTAAATACAATATTTATCATGTTTATTTATTTATCTCATATTTATTAAACATATTGATGATCCATATAATTTTACGTATATATGTAGATAATATACCTAATTTTTATTTATCCCGCATTTGTTATGCTAATAGTAATTTATACCATGTGTGTTATATATACACAGTCTTGTTTTATCTTTTTACATTGTGTGATATCTTGGGCATTATTCGTTAAAGGATTTGGAGCAATATACAAGGGAGAAACATTGAGAAGACATCTGAGGAGAATCTAGCATTTCAGAGGTTAGTTATTTTTTAAATTCATACCAATTACCAAAACAACAATGATAAGATTATCTTTGAATCACATAATAATTTTTCATGCAAAAATTAAAAAACTTTAAATTTGTTTATATGTTTTCTATTTTTTTCTAAAATATACCCAACTTTAAAAAAAAAAAATGAGACTTTTTTCAAAAAATCGTAACAAAATCCTTAAGATTTTTTGAAAAAAAAAAAGAAAAAAAGTCAAATTTAGGTATAGTTTTGTAAAAACAAATTGTTTTTTTATTGTTTTTTACTTAATTTTTTTTAGTTTTGGCCCAGGGTGGCTACGGGGCAATGTTTGGGGCTGGGTCGTGGGGGCTGGGGCAATTCCCTAGGCACGACCGAGGCTGGGCCGGGGGGGCTAGGGCAAGGTTGAGCATCGCCCCAACCCCCCCCCCCGCGACTAAGGTACGATCCCCGAGACCGTGACTCAGCCACATGGATGGTTGGGATAGGGCGATGTCAGGCATTGCCCTAGCCCCCACAGTCCTAGCATAAGCCCAATAACTCCATGGGTCGAAATTTTTTACATATGGGTCAAAAACAATTAATTTTTTTTTAATTAGTTTTTATATTCAATGTTTTTTTTTTAGTTTATTATAATGTAAAGGTCTAATTTAATTTTTTTATTTTAATATAGGCAAATGGCAGGAAAGATATTATCTATGAATATATCTAGATCATGACCTGCAATAATGGCATCCAAAAATGCAACTGGAACCTCCATGAATGTTAGGCAACAAAATGATAGCATAACACCTGAGTTATCAAAGGCAATAAAGAATGTTAGAGAGTGGAAATTTGTGGAAGGTGAAAACAAATTGGAATATTCATGGTTTGTTAAAGACAAGCAAGGCAACAATGGGGATCATATATATTTGTATTGTGTCGAATTAGAACCTGTGCAAGGAAATTATCAGGCACTTGGCTTGTTATGAGATATATGTTTGGTGCCAGCCATAGATATTGTTTATGCACTTGTCAAACAAGGCAAAACTTATATCAAGTTTAGATATTGTTTCAAATTGAGCATATAACAAGAATGAATGTTTTTCAGAATTATGTGCATCCATCGTTATGACATTGAGAAAGGCAATGTAAGTTTTTTATTTCTATTTTTCTGTCATTTATTATTTTTAGTATCATGGTAATGTTTTAATTTTATTTAACATGAAAATGTTATATTTTATTTTTACAGGATTTTGTTGAACGACTTTCACATATGTTTGTGGGGATTTACTCTATAGAGAATAATATCATGGATGTCATCAATGCTTTTCATATTGAAAAGACACAAGAAGGAAGGAAAAAAAAATAGAAAGTAATGGAGGTTGAACCTGCAAGAGTAGATAGAGAAGAACATGAAAGAAGAAAGAAAAATCTTCATTCTAGAAATCCTAAAAGGGTTACATTTGAAAATGAGGAAACTCCAAATGAATATTTTGTTGAGATTGGTCCCAATGAGGTTATCACTCCTTCTCGCAAAAAGAATAAACAAGATAAACACAAAAGAGTGATGGATGGTGATGAGTTTATTCCTATTGATTATGAAGAAATCATTGATTTAGATGAAACACATTTAAATCATAAGAGGAAGAAAACAAATGTTGATAATGTTCAAGAAGCCATCGTTATCTCAGAGTATTATAGTGAAATTCCTAAAGGTAGAAGAGGATTAATAACACCAGGTGTTGATTTAGAGGATGGTATTATGAAAACAACACAAAATGTCATTCGAAATAGAATGAGGACGGAAAAATTAGTTGATGATGGCCACGCATTTCGGTTGAATGTGAAACAACTTTATAAACCCACAGAAGGGAAAGAAAAATATCAAATTAGAAAACTGTGTCACTTGCATATTCACAATTTGAAAACATTGATTAGGTGCAATCCATATGCACATGCGGTTGACTACGTAGTTCTTGTTGACCCAATGGAAGTTCTTACGAGGGAAGAATTTGATAGATCAAAATGTTTTGACTATAAATATTATGTGATTGGAGGAAATCATTTTGTAGAGGCTAGAAGAGAATTGATGCAATAATATCCCAATAATCCTCTTTTTGAGACAGTCAAATGCATAATTTATGTCGATTTAACAGATTCAGAAGCAAATTTACTGGCATGGGATCATAACATAGACAATGAGTACAGAATTTCTATGACTTTCATTCAAAGGATGAGATTTATCCATAATGAATTTTCTGAAATATGTCATGGGAAGAGATCAAATGTTGATGTTAAGTTTCGGAAGCAATGTTGTATGGAAATAGGATTCCCACTTATTGATGAAAATACAAAAGCAAAAAATTGCAAAGGAAGTGATATATTTAGAGATGTGGATAACTATTTTCAATTGGGATTTAGAACTGGACAGGTATGGGATTTGATAGATGCGATATTCACCCTATGGGAAAATATTAGTATAAATAATCAGAGAGTTAGAAGGCTAAACCATTGATAT
Source organism: Picea glauca (assembly GCA_000966675.3). Classification (NCBI taxonomy): domain Eukaryota; kingdom Viridiplantae; phylum Streptophyta; class Pinopsida; order Pinales; family Pinaceae; genus Picea; species Picea glauca. Next base: position 132,675 of record JZKD02S1707056.1, read on the forward strand.
GTGGCACAAGTAAGACAGGTCCTAACATAAAAAATCTTCCAGATGATATGACTATAACACCTTGGATATCAATACAAGGAGTGAAGGATGATAAACTAATCATAACTATATTATCACATGTTAGTTCGGGAGAATTGTCAATGGAAGAAATGTGTGATGAATTTAAAAAGTAAGTTTGTTGAGTTATTTTTATTTATGTTAGGACAAGAAAATTAATTTTTTTCAGTTTAACATATCAGTTTAACATTATTCTTGTTTTATTTAGTCACAAGGTGTATATGAAAATACAAGAGGAAATGGTCAAGATGTTGAAAGAAAAAATTTTGGATGATGTTAAACTCAACTATCCAGATTCAAGCTCTTCAGTAGTATTGAAACAATTTTTTGTTGCATTCAAAAATGTATGTTGATTTATTACATTCATATTATTCGTTTGTAAGTTAATTTATTTCTATTT
>JZKD02S1707056.1:135473-162285 GCA_000966675.3 Picea glauca
TTTTAGATAACTATGGATCATTAAAATTTTCCTTAATTCTGACTAGACTCTAGAAAAAGACTCTTTTAGAATTTCCATACCCTTCCTATATTGACACTTATTTCAAGGAGAATGTGAAAAGAATTATTAATATAAGTTTATATAATTTTTTTTAATAAAACTAGGAGATATATTTATTCAAAAAGTCTATGATAAGAATCACGGATAGAGTCCTTACAATGTCCAAAATTTATTCTATATATTATCAAAATCAGGTTGCAGCATAACAACATTTACATGGGGTCTATCCAAATATCCTTTCACTAAAAAATAACTACTTTAAATTCTACTATAGAGTTGGTAGGAGATGCCTAATATCACAATGATAAAACAATACACATAAGTTAAGTATCTGAATGGTCTTGTCCTTCCTATGCCCCTTCTGGGGAGTCTAGGGGTGAATTCAAGTCAAGTACCTGTCTAGGAGGGTCCAAAGAATAAATAGCATCATAGATGGTTGAGATTGAGATAGACGAAGTAGGAGAAGTTGGTCTGAAGCACAACTTCTTGACTTCGGAATGAATTTCCTCCACCTCGTCATGTAGTTGTTGATACCCTTTCCTCTGTTCAACGAGCAGCTCCATTGTGGTTTTCCATTGGGAAGAGACATTATTGAGTCTGATATGAATTTCATTCATTGAATCCACTAGAGCTAGTTTATCCTTTTCCTAGAGTTCCTTTTTCCATCATTCTACTCTTGAAGGTCGATTTTCCATAATTCCAAGTTTTCATCCCTCACCCAGTATTTTCATAGAGAAATCATCCCAAGAATTTCCTAGAAGAGAAAGGAACTCAAAAAATTTAGGCAAATTGACAAAGTCCAAAAGCCTTCCACCCAAATTCATGTTTCTTTCCACTCTCTTCTTTTCCTTTAAATAACCTCGACTGTGTGCGAAGGGTCGACACCTTTGGTGATGATGAATTGCAAGCTTCCATACTTCCAAGCGAACCTTAATCACATTCATGTGACGAGACCAATGTCGGACATAAGCATCATTTCTGAAGATGGATGGTGTAATCATGGACTGTGTTGATGCCAACTGGGTGATGAAAAGTACAGGAGCCATGCAAGAGAGAGAAAAGTGAGACAATAAACATGACCAAGAGATGAGAGTTGGAAGAAAGCAAATGTGGGAAATAAAGAAGAGGTTTAAAAGATGGAGGGATGGTTGTACAAGGTGGAAGGACCACATGTCTGCATCCTAGAGCACAACATGCTCAGATCTGAGGAACCATGTGTCATGTCCAAAAAAATGATTGAGTTGGATGCTGAGAGAGTTAAAGGTCGACTTAGGGATAAAGGTGTAGTGGAAACTAGGCCCCAATGGTGACCCATAATTTGGTTTAAGAGAAAAAGTATGGCTAGGATTAAGGAATGAAATGATGAGATGCATGTCCATTAATTCTAAGTGTTCCAAGAGGGTCTTGAATGGCCAAAATTGATTGGAAGTGAGCCTGGAAATTGTTAATCCTAAGTACATGGTGAAAATTGAGAGATTTAAAAGCTTCAGTTTCTTTAAGGGTTCTTACGATGACATTTTTGAGTTTCATATCTTGCGGGAGGGATATTTTCTGAACCTGGTTTAGGATGACCCTTGAGTCCCCTAGGATAGATATAACTTATATTCCTTGGCTCTTAGCCAAACTTAAACCTTTGAAAATGGCATAAGCCTCGACTTGGTTATTGGTTGTTAGACCAAAACTCCAAGAAAATTTTATTCTAATTTGACCTCCTGGGGAATAGATAACGCCGCCCACTCTTGCCACCCCTCATATGTTTGTATGATTCTAAAAATAAAGGATGGACTGGAATAGGTGAAGGCCATGATAGTTAAACCAGTTAAGGTTGGGAATGCCATCAAACTTGGTAATGTCAACACCATAGGTGTGATTCTAGAACTCATAGATGTTGCACAAAGTTACTTTGTTGTAATTATCCTTGGAAGTTCCATCAAAGTAAGTATATATTTATTTGAATTTTGATTTGTTTCAACTAATAAAAATTTCAAGGTTTTATTTTTTAATATCTTAATTTTTTTGTTAAATAAAATATAATTTAAAATAAATATTTAATATTGTACATCACCTACTTTGTAACATTTCAATTAATGCTTAGTAATTCAAAGGTTAACATAAACATATGTTAATAGGGGTGGAAGGCCCAGGGGGGAATTGTCTTCGACTCCGAATGAAATAAGAATATTGAGTTTTCATGGTGGCTAGGTCTCACCACAAACAACCAAGAAGAGGCTCATGTAGTATATATGGGATTGAACCTCATTCCAACAGATAAATTAGCCAGAATAGTTATCATTGGTGATTCCGAATTACTTGTCAAAGGACTTCAAAAAATTATTAAAAAGGATCATCCTAGCCTTATGCATATCTATCATAGAATCATGGCAATGGAGCAAAAATTCCAATATGTAAGCTATCATTGTATATATAGAACCCAGAATGGGCAGGCAGACTCCTTGGCCAAGGAAGCAAAGAAATTTGAATAAATCACCCTCATAATCATTGAGAAATATTCACAGCATTATTTACCTTAAGTTGTTCATGCTCCTTTGCAAAAAATTCAATCTTCTCCAATAAAATTATTGGTTTAAGGAAACTAATTGTTATGGTAAAGTTCCCCCTGTGGACAAGTAAAAATCCCCTTGCATCAAGACCCCTCTTGATCCAAGATAGAAGAAAAAAAATGGTGAACTACTTTCCTCTTAGACCTATTTCGGAAATTAGAATGAGAAGGAAGAGATGTATGACTTACCTTTTTACGATGGTTGTCCTCGTTTCTCTAGCCTTGGAACTTGATTTCCAAGATCCTAGGTGCAAAAAAATACCTGCAAAGAAAAAAGAGAAACATCCTTCTTCCACACTATATTGTTAAGTGAAAATAGATCTATTTATGATGAATTTACAACAATAGACATGCATACACTTGAATGCAAAGACATGAGAGGAATAGGCCAAGTTATGTATTAACGAAAAGCCAACAAAATGGAAGCACTTACAATCTCACTTTTGACGTTGCAGCAACTTATCCAAGATCTCCCATCCATCCCTTTGGATATCACACAATCATAAGTATGATGCTCTTAATTCTTTTCCCTCTCTTGAATGTCTCAAGATCAAAAGTATGATACTCTGAAATTATCTCTCCCTCTTTCACTCAAGCATGGCCTTCATTATATAGGCTTGGAAGCATCACAACCATAGGATATTTTTTAGGAGAGGATGTGTTCAAAAGAGGATTTGGCTCAACCAACAAGATTGGTCTGGCCTTGAATAGGAGATAGCTAGAACCAATCCCTTAACCAACTGCAAACTCTCTGAAACAACCTCACAAATCAAAGAAAAATGGTTGCAACAACTTCATTCCCCCCCCCCCATAATTGTGCATAGGGTAACTATCACTCCCTAGGACACTCTGGGGGAGTGAACATCACTCCCTGTATATGGGAAGGGGGGTGATTAAGCTCAATTAAGGATAAAATATCAAGTAAAAAGTAGAATTTCTACCTTCAGATGATTTATTTCTCATCAATCATGTCTAGGGAACATGAAAAGTACTCCCACATGATGATAAATTTGTGAAATTTAAGTGCAACACTTAGGAAAATGTGATACATAAGTGTGACACTTACTAGCGCGACAAATTGACATTCAATAGAATATGATACATAAGTGTGAAACTTAGTAGAATGTGATACATAAGCGTGACACTTAGTAGTGTGGGAATTTGATGTGTAACAGATGCCCCCTAAAGAATGAGGTCAGAATAAAAATTGATTGATGAAATACTTTACAAACATGTGTACAAAAGGTGTTGGAATAAGAGAGTTAGGTGGAAGTTGCAAACAACCATCAAACAATATATATGTATCATCCCCGAGGTAGGCATACCCATGCTCAGAATACACTTGACTCAAAGCATGATCGTCGACCAATACACTGTGGATCCTTGAAAGTACTGACTAAGGATATGGCCACAAAAATACAATGTGGATCCATACCTTCCATGACGCAATCAGTTTGTAGCCACGAAATAACACACAATGGAGCTACGATATGAAAAAACATAGCCATGGACCTATACAAAGTGGATCTATGTGACACCATATACATCAGTGATATTACCAGCATGACGATGATATTCGAATCTTCTAAGTACTCAAACAATCTCCATCACAGCCTGAGTGTCTGAGGAGTTCTCAGGGTCTTCGTCTTGATCCCGCAATGGTACGAATCTAGCCATGTGAATAGATGCCTTGATTTTGAACATGGTAGAAACCACTTTATGATCGTTCATTGATTCATACCATTAGCAAGTATGAGTAAAATCACCAACAATGATAATGACTCCCAAGGTACCCTAGTACATTCCAACGAATGTGAACAGATGAGTTGAAGTCAAACATTCGTAGAATCATTCAATCAAAGGCCAATGATGTAAACCTATTGTTAAAGGTGAGGAGACCTTCCATTAAGTCATTCAAGTTCCAAGTTACTAACTAGTTTCTAAGTCTAAATCATAGATAATGTGTTGAAGTCAACAGGAAAAGACTCGTTGAAGGAGGTCCATGATGTTTTCCCCATCATCCACATGAGAGTGACGTAAGATGATGGATTAAATGAACATAGAATGACACGAGGATGAAAGTCAATAATAATATAGAGTGGTTGATTTGGTTTAAAACTTCCCTTGAACATTGTGATGTGCGACAAAAGACTTGGCACTATTGACTCAACTAAGAGATAGACACATGCATAGTGAGACGATAACTAGGGCACTCATCGAGTGATTCAAAGGAGTATAATGACTCATAGGATTAGTATGAATCAGAGACAAGCAGATTACCCAACTGTAAGACAAGATGCAAGCAGGTTCCATGTTCAAGGCCAACAATAAACAGTTTCCATAACACTTTCCAAAACTTGACCCAATTCTTTCAATTTTTCCCCCACCACGAAGGGTGAGTGCCTATTTGTTTTTTAATGAGATTAAGGAGGGTAACAAATTCTTGGTATAGCTCATCTTTGATGAGTCCCTCATCACATGTTTAATGAACCTAAAGAAGGAGGGGTTTAGTCTCATATGGGTCCTTCACTGTATAATTTTACGAGCCTAGAGAAGATAAAATCATGGTCTTTTCACATTTACAGAGTTTGAAAAGAACTTAAAAAGGACTCTAGGGTTGTTATTTTTCGTAATTTTAGTCCCCCAAGCCCAAAAAATTATAAAATAAAACAAGGGAGAAATCTTCTAGTCAAGGTTGACTAGAGTATTCATTTTTCATAATTAGTCCATCGAGTCCGAAAAAAATTTAAACTTATACCGAATATATTCCCTTTCAAATCCTTTTAATGAGTTTGAAAGGAAACAAGCTCACTCGGTAATCTTTTCATGTTTAGGGAATCTGAAAAGAGATTAAAGGAGACTCCAAGGAGTTCATTTTTTTACGAGCTTGAAATAGAGAACGAAACAATGCTCGAAGTGTCTACTTAATTTTTACATGAGCTTGAAATAGAGAATGAAACTATGCTCGGGGTATCTGCTTCATATTTACATGATCTTGAAACAGAGAATGAAACTGTGCTCGGGGTGTCTGCTTCATTTTTACACGATCTTGAAATAGAAAATTGTGCTCGGGGTTGCTTTCATTTTTACATGAGCTTGAAACTGAAAATGAAACTGTGTTCAAGGTTGGTTTCATTTTTAAATGAGAATGAAACAAATAATGAAACTATGCTCGGGGTTGGATTCATTTTTATACAAGCTTGACACTAAGAATGAACTGTTCTCGGAATTGGTTTCATTTTTACATGAGCTTGAAAGAGAGAATGAAATTGTTCTCGGGGTTTTGGTTTCATTTTTAAACAATCTTAAAACCAAAAATGAACTATGCTCAAGTGATACCCATTAGCGGGTTTTCTTCCCAACATGATCCCAGAGTTTGGTACTTTTCCCCCATCATGATTGACAAAAGCTAGCATCTTAACACTAGCATGATGTCTAGAGGTTGGAGACATGCCACCCAAACTTCGTTTTGTCCGTTGACACTTCTTTTGCACCCGATTAGACTCCCAACTACTAATAGGAATAGGTTCACTAGAGAGGGAGGAAGAAAGAGGATCAACTGATAGAGGCGGAGGAAATGAAGGTTCAAGTACCAGATCTAGTAGAATATTTGACTCAATTGGAAGGGGGTCTGTTTCTTTTTTTAACGATCTTGACATAGACAATGAACTATGCTCATGGGTATTTGTTTCATTTTTTAATGAGATTGAAACTGAAAGAAAACTATGCTCATAGTTATTTGTTTCATTTTTTAACGATCTTGACACATAAAACGAACTATGCTCATGGGTATCTATTTCATTTTTTAATGAGATTGAAAGATAGAAAAAAATATGCTCATGTGGGTCTATTTCATTTATTAACAATCTTGACACAGACAATGAACTATGCTCATTAACCTTGACCGTGGATTTTAAGAGGTCTTCTTGAGATGGACGAATATTTCTTTCGAAGGAATACATGTTTTTATCACACAAGTTGTAGGTTGGGAAAATCTCGATCCAACCACCAAAATGGAAACAACTAAGTGACACTATACCAAATGTCACCTCGATGTAGGTCCCACACTTCGAGGGTGATTAGGTCACTCTAGGGAGGCAATCCCGATGACCCTAGGGGGATTGAGATGGATGGAAGGGAAAGAAGATAAGTATCCCCCTAAAGGTTAGTGATGGAAGAGTAAATATGGATTTCACGACTCATCTTCGAGTGGTTTAAGGTTGTCAAGTCTTTGGATTCCTGCAAAGGGTGTTTGTACCTGCTCGAGACATAAGAAAATCCACACTTGCATAGAGTAATGTTAGGTGGAAAAGCAAGTTAATATTTTTTTCCCTAATTACATCAATAATAAATGATATATATCAACACATAATAGATAATAAGGGATGCAATAGAAGTGCTAAAATTCCAATTGAATAAGCACGAGACAAGCTAGTAAAAACTAGTTAAGCTCAACAATGATAGAGAAAGACTTTAGCACAAAAAGCAAGGTAGTCATAAAAATATAAATGCATTGATATTTATCATTCATATGGCTGTAAAAAACTTGTTATTATAGAAAGAGATTTAAACACTAAAACTTGCTCAAAACTTGTCAAAAGATGCATTGTACTTAGTAGATTATGTGGGTAGATTTTAAACAATTTTCAATGGTTAAATTAGGAGTTATTGAAGAGTTTGGTTAGGTTTGTATGCAGCCCTAATGTCTTTAGGTTAAATTTGTAACAGCAGAAATAAATACTTGGAGAAATGAAACGCCCTAGTGGTTCAAGGAAGCATTTATAGCATAGATTTTATTCCACTAGGAACAACTTCAAAATCATGAAATTTCACGCTTTCCAAAGCAACAATTTTATATCTCCAATGCAAGAAGTGATGACTAGTGCCTTTAATGATTGGGTTAAAGGAGTCAAGCAAAAATTAGCTAGAGGTACTACCTCCTTGGGGGTGTAAATCCTCTTACTCCCCAAAGCAAGTATCCCTAGCTAAGGTTTAGGCTAAGAGGGTGTATGCACTTATACTTCTATTAGAAAACCCTTCTTCAACCAATAAATGTAAGCATAAAAGGATGGAGTCTAAGGTGGGTGTGTATTCCCTTATACTTCCCACCTATTGCTAGAAAATAACCTTGACTTGAATAACAAATGATGGCACAATATAAAAATCCTTACCAATTCAAGGAAAAAAGCTAAGACAAACCACCACAATAGCAAAGAAGAGCCTTCCAAGGCTAGTGCATCACTTCCATCAACCAATAACCAAAGAGATAGCCATACACAAGAGAACAAGGGAGAAACTTACCAAAGATAGTGAAAATTCCAGTCCAAGTATCCTCTCACAAGAGGAGAGATGTGATTTAAAATGAGATCTTATTATCTCTATTTATACAAAATGCCACTAACATAGTTTGTCCATATAAATTAAGGTTAAACCACAATATTAGAGGTCAACAACCCTAATATTTCCTCTTTACACAAATAATATTAAACAATTCATCTTTAAATTCAATTTTTGCACAAATGAAAACCCTAAGAGTGACGTCACCCCTTTAGGAGGGACGTTTTGGCACCATTAGGAAAAACGTTGAGTTGGAGATGGTAGGATTGGGCCTCCAAAGGCCATGTATCTAAAATCCAACCTTCTTCTCCATGATACAAGAATTTCTTCCTTTAAAGCATATCATGTGTAGCCATCACCACCTGAAGCCCCTCAAGCATGACGTCAAGCCTCCAAAAGATGGTGTTTTGCCTCTTTTAGGAAAAACATTTGGCATGTGAGGGCTAGGTCATGTATCTCAAGTCATATTCTAGGCCTCCAAAGATTCATCTTTCTCATTCGACATGCGGGCCCTTGGCATCCAACCTGTGGGATTCAATCCCCATGGAAGCCCAAGCTAGGCTTGTTCCTCCAAAATTGTCCACCAACTAGGTCCTGCAAAGACAACTAAGCATGCCCTCCAAGGATATCAAGTCAAAATATCATGATAAATAAATCAAACCAATAAATGAGCCACCCAAGCATGTGCATCAAAGATTAACCTATAAAACAAGTAAGTGCTCAAATACTTTATGCGACTTTCCAAGCTTGGATATGGGAGGGTTGACAAGGTGCGCTATTGGGTAGATCTTTCCTAGGTCAATGAGTGTTTCCCAAGTTATCCCTCTCTAAGCCATGTAAAGTGGATGAAGTGGATAAGGATAAAGACTCAATGGGCATGGGGTTCATGACATACAAGGGGTTGTAGTGTGTCATTCATGGGTGCCTTTCTAGAGGGTGTGTGGCACCTTCGTTTGCAATGCAATTTTTCCAAGCCCATCATTTTTCCATTCTTTGTTTCTTTCATGTTTTAAATATGAGTTGAAGGCCATTGTCCTGACATGGTGTCCAGATATTGACAGTGTCACTCACAAATACCTTGTGGAAATGAAAATTTTGGCTTGTGATGAGACCCCCTTTCTCTCAGTCATGCAACTAAGACCCATTATAATGGCTTGTTGACCAGATGATGGTAATTTCATACCACTATATACCCATGATCATGATAGGTTGGCTCATGATGGGACCTCCTATCCTCCAACTAACCCCCTAAGCATTCTATCATTTATTCTTGTGGATCCCCCTTTTCTTACAGATAAGTGTTTCATTTCTTTCTTGGGGGATCCATGGGAAAAACATATGGAAGGTTTATATATAGGCTTTTATCTTTTACCCAACAACAATCCCTCTAGGCCTTTATCTCCTTCTTCCCATAGAATGAGGGACAACCCCTTCTTGGGTCAATACACCCTAAAACCCCAACAGATAAGTAAATGGGGGGTTTAAGTGATGAAAAGTGGTAAGTATGGTCATGAACGATACGATGGCTCTTCAAGGGAGTTCCTATTAGTAAACCCACTCTCAAGGAAGACCACTTCTAGGGAATAATGTCAACCACCAAGGTGAAACAGAGAAAAAGGCATAATGTCCATATGTCATGAAATCTAAAGTAGTCTAAGATACAACATACTTAAATGCCTCAAATATTGAAATGACACTCACCATAATACCTGACTTGTACCTCATGGAGCAAGGCCTGGTGCCTCTCGGAAGCCAACTGGTGTGGTGGATTCCATTTGAAAATATATCACCTATGTGGTGGTGAGAAGGGTATCCATCTGTGCAAATGGATATTGTTGGTCATGTAGTCTCTCGGCACTCCATATCTGCTACCTAAGGGCCTCAAGACATAATCTCCTTAGTTATCCCACAAAATGGGGATAACATCTTACTCCCATTTGGGGACATGTGCTCATCATAGAGTGCATGAGAACAACAGCATCTCCTGGGAGACCTGTGCCTGCCAAAACTCAAACAAAAGAATCATATCATCTAGGGTGGTGTTATCACCCTTCATCCATATACATAAAAATACAAAAATAAAAACTAGTCTAGAAAAGAAAATTTTAGCATTTTTTCAAAAATTTCTAAACTAAACATGAAATCAATATGCAAGTAGAGAAAAATGAAATATGAAATGCGTCTAAAATACTATGAGAAATAAAGATGCAAATGAGGGAAATCAAGATGACCTACCTACTTACCTAGGGCCCTAAAGATTGGGTGATGGGTGATGTCAGGTGAAGGCATACAACCAGTGAAATCAGTTGATCATCCCATCAAAGTATCGCCCCCTATGCTTGATTATGTAAAACAACAAAGAGAAGTCAAGCACGTAATGAGCATAAATAGATATATAATCAATCATGAAGTGAAACTCATGGAAGTGGGTGGGAAGGAGGAAATCCTACTGGAAATAATATCTACGACAATGATCATGAAAGGAATCCTCCCTAAAGTGATAGCCACAAGCTCGATCAATCCATCTCTGAAGAGGGCTACTATATGTATATGAAGGCTCATCTTCATCCTCCTGAACATGATCATTGCTTCCTGAAGACTGATAAGATATGAGAGGTCCCAAGAAGACCTCGTGATTTTCCTGAGAGGGGGAAAAGAGGTAAGGGACAGGCTCAGGTCTAGGAAGAGAAAAGTGTGCCCTCTTTATCTTTGAATTCCTATAGAAATCCTCAATATGAAAGTATTGATCCTCTGATCGCTTTGAGGTGGACATGTCTTGGTATTTCTCCAATACTGAGGACAAAAGTGGTTGAGAGTCTTCGAATAAGTATGTAATCATGTCATCATTAGGCTCCCAAACATATGAATTATATATGCATGAAATGTAGTCCTCTGAAGATGACAACTCAAACCCCTTTTCTTGAGGGCTACCCTTAATGTCGTAAATGGGGTCTCTATCGAAAATGAGATGACTAAAATCCCACCTGCGTCTTCCTATCTGTATGAAAGTGTCTATATGCTCATCAAACATATGTAAGGGTTCTCTCACAATACCATCAACAAAAGTGATCATCTCTTTATCTTCGTGTGAAGGAGGAAAAGAGGCATGGGCATCTTCAACAGGCTCGTTAAATTCATCATCGAGGGTAGTTGCTTCTTGAACTTCATGAAAAAGAGGATAGAACGGTTGGACAACCTCAACTACACGAGGCAGGAGCAAAGAGAATGATGCCTCAACATGTTATGCTTCATCAGTATTAATTTTTCTCTTCATGGGCATGCTCTTCCATTGCATATTCATCACACAAGGCTTGATTATTAATGTAGAGTGCTTTATGTTCATTTTTTCAAAAATATTTATTTCATCCAAGGTCTCCTCTAACACCTTTTCACTTTCAAAGTCACGGAATAAAGTGTCATCAATATCTTCAAAAGGATTACAACTAATCATGTTATCTTCTTGATGTGCAGGAGGAACAAAGGCCTAGATGTCTTCATGAAATGGAAGGGTAGGTATGAGTGCTTCTTCTTCATCAAATGTCTCGTTTAGGTCTTCATCGAATCTTCCTGGTAAATTTCTTCATATATATGTCCTTCAAGTACTTCTTCATAATCAAGGGAGGGAAACAACTCTCTTATTTGATTCATCATTTCCTTAGCATCTTTATTAGCAACCTTTTACTTTTCCATCTATAAAAATGCCATCTTTGAGTCATAACAAGTTCTAGATGAGGGTTCATCCCATGGTGCCATAATTCCATTGACTGAAAAGATACCTCAATGGATTTGCCAGGTGAGATAGAATCTCACCAAAGGAGGGAAAGGGGTAAAGGTGGGTTCATGGAAAGTGGAGTCGCCATACAAGCTTCAAGGGAAACTTATCAAGGGTGGAAAAGGGAATGTTCTTCAATGGAGTTGTCAGGCAAGCTAAGGGATAGAGGATTTGGGAGGGAAGCTTGCCAAAGTGTCATTATGGCACGAAGAGGATTCAAAATCCTCCCCAACAATGGTGCACAAGTTGTAGGTTGGGAAAATCCTGACCCAACCACCAAAATGGAAACAACTAAGGGACAATGTACCCAATGTCACCTCGATATAGGTCCCGCACTTCGAGGGTGACCAGGTCACTCTAGGGAGGTGATCCTGGTGACCCTGGGGGATTGAGATGTATGGAAGGGAAATAAGATAAGTATCCCCCTAAAGGTCAGTAATGGAAGAGGAAATATGGCTTTTATTACTCATCTCCAGGTGGTTTAAGGTTGCCAAGTCTTTGGATTTTTGCAAAGGGTGTTTGTACCTGCTCGAGACACAAGAAAATCCACACTTGCATATAGTAATGTTAGGTGGAAAATCAAGTTAATATTTTTGTCCCTAATTATAACAATAATCAATGATATATATCATCACATAAGAGATAATAAGGGCTGCAATATAAGTGCTAAAATTCCAATTGAATAAGCACGAGACAAGCTAGTAAAAACTAGTTAAGCTCAATAATGATAGAATAAGACTTTAGCACAAAAAGAAAGGTTGTCATAAAAATCTAATTGCATTTATATTTATCATCCTTATTGTTGTAACAAACTTTTTATTACAGCAAGAGATTTAACCACTAAAACTTGCTCAAAACTTGCCAAAAAATTTGTTTTACTTAGTAGATTATGTGGCCAGATTTTAGGCAATTTTCAATGGTTAAATTAGGAGTTATTCAGGTTTTATGCAGCCTTAATGGTTGTAGGTTAAATTTGTAAAATAAGAAATAAATACTTGGATAAATGAAATGTCCTAGTGTCTCAAGCAAGCATTTATAGCATAGAATTGATTCCACTAGGAACAACTTCAAAATCATGAAATTTCACGCTTTCCAAAGAAAAAAATTTATATCTCCAATGCAACAAGTGATGATTAGTGACTTTAATGATTGGGTTAATGGAGTCAATAAAAAATGAGCTAGAGGTACTACCTCCTTGGGGGTTTAAATCCTCTTACTCCCCAAGGGAAGCATCCCTAGCTAGGGTTTAGGCTAAGAGGGTGTATGCACTTATACTTCTCTTAGAAAACCCTTATTCAACCAATAAATGTAAGCATAAAATGATGGAGACTAAGGTTTGGGTGTATGCCCTTATACTTCCCACCTATATCTAGCAAATAACCTTGACTTGAATAAAAAATGATGACACAATGTAAAAAGCCTTACCAATTCAAGGAAAAAATCTAAGACAAACCACCACAATAGGAAAGAAGAGACTTCCAAGGTTAGCGCATCACTTCCATCAACCAAAAACCAAAGAGATAGCCACACACAAGAGCATAATGGAGAAACTAGCCAAAGATAGTGAAAATTTCAGTCCAAGTATCATCTCACAAGAGGAGAATTATTATTTAAAATGAGATCTTATGATCTCTATTTATACAAAATGTCAATAACATAGTTTGTCCACATAAATTTAGTGTAAACCATAATATTAGGGGTCAACAACTCTAATATTTCCCCTTTACACAAATAATGTTAAACAATTCATCTTTAAATTCACTTTTTTCTCAAATGAAAACCCTAAGAGTGACGTCACCCCTTTAGGAGTGACGTTTTGGCACCATTAGGCCAAGCATTGAGTTGGGGATGGTAGGGTTGGGCCTCCAAAGGCCATGTGTCTCCAATCCAACCTTCATCTTCATGATCCAAGGGTTTATTCCTTCAAAATGTGCCATGTGTAGTCATCACCACCTCAATCTCCTCAAGCATGACGTCAAGCCTCCAAAATATGATGTTTTTCCTTTTAGGAAAAATGTTTGGCATGTGAGGGATGGGTCATGTATCTAAAGTCATCTTCTAGGCCTCCAAAGTTTCATATTTATCATCTCGAATGCAGGACCTTAGCATCAAACCTGTGGCCTTCGAGCCCCGTGGAAGCCCAAGCTAGGCTTGTTTCTCCAAAATTGTCCTCCAACTAGATCTTGCAAAGACAAATGAGCATTCCCTCCAAGGATCTCAAGTCAAAATATCATGGTGAGTAAATCAAATCAATAAATGAGCCACCCAAGCATGTGCTTCAAGAATTACCCTGTCAAACAAGTAAGTGATGAAAGACATTATGTGACTTGCCAAGCTTGGATATGGGAGGTTGACAAGGTGCCCTATTGGGTAGATATTTCCTATGTCAAGGAGTGTTTCCCAAGTTATCCCTCTTTAATCCATGTAAATTGGATGAAGTAGTTAAGGATCAAGACTCAACGGGCATGGGGTTCATGACATACAAGGGGTTGTAGTTTATCATTAATGGGTGCCTTTGTAGAGGGTGTGTGGCACCTTCGTTTTCAATGAAAATTTTCCAAGACCATCGTTTTTCAATTCTTTGTTTCTTTCATGTTTTAAGGATGAGTTGAAGGCCATTGTCTTAGCACAATGTCTAGATAATGACAATGTCACTCACAAATACCTTGCGGGAATGAGAAGGTTGGCTCGTGATGAGACCACCTTTCTCCCAGTTGTGCAACTAAGAGCCACTACCTTGGATTGGTGGTAATATGATGGTAATGTCATACTGTTAAGTACCCATGATCATGATAGTTTGTCTCATGATGAGACCTCTCATCCTCCAAGTAACCCGCTAAGCATTCTATCTTTTATTCTTGTGGGTCCCCCTTTTCTTACAGATAATCATTTCATTGCTTTCATGGGGGATCCCTCGGTAAATCATCTAGAAGGTTTATATATAGACTTTATATTTTACCCAACAACAATCCCTCTAGGCCTTCAGCCCCTTATTCCCATAGAATGAGGGTCAACCCCTTCTTGGGTCAATACACTCGAAAATCCCAAGAGACAAAGAAATGGGAGGGGTTTAGTGATGGAAAGTGGTAAGTGTGGTTGGGAATGGTATGGTGGATCTTCAAGGGAGTTCCTAGTAGAAAACTAATCTAAAAATGGAATGGGTTTGTTTCCAACTGATCTTCAAATGAATAAGACTTGTCTCTTTTAAATTGCAAGTGTAAAAATGGTATATGTTTGGGTAATTGGATCAAGTTACTAACACATAAATTAAAGAGTTTTAACACTTAAGATGCACAAAATAACCAGCTATTAACAGCCAACAGTAAACACATAACACAACAAATGATAAAGGAGTTCACCCCTCTCTTGGGCTACATCTCTTGGCCCAGCTTCTAATGGATATTTTATATTATTTTCTCAAAGTGATAAAATCAATGCTCAAAATTCCAAATAGATGGCTACAATGGCTCCAGAACATCCAAAAACCCCTATCTAGGCTCTTTATGCACCTGGTTTGGCCAAAAAATGAAGAATTTACACTTCCTGGAAGTTTTCCCCTTCAATCTTGTTGTCTCTGGTTCGCCAATTCGCACCTGTGAATGACTAACTTGGCTCCCGCAGTGTTACATCATTACTAGGCCTAAACTTCAGCACACCACGCATCCCGCAATTCAAGGCAATTTTTTGAACAGTTAGCACATTTAGTGCCCCCTTGGGTGGAGGTGTTGGTTGCATGGGGGGGCATATGGCCACACCCCAATGCCTATCTCAAGCCCATTTTGCAAGACTAAATATTGTGCTGACACATGTCATGGCGCATTGCCACTTGCCCGTTGGTTTGTTGGTCGTGTTAACTCTGTGCTCTAGTTATGTAAAGGGTCGTATGGATCGAGTCATATGGAAAGGTTATATGGTGTAACGTATTGTGACTGGGGGATAAACAATGAAAACCCCACACCAAAGGTTATGAAACGTCATCATGTTCTATGTGGTAAGAACCAGGGGTTGGTGCCTAGGCCCTGCTTTACTCCACCGCTTGATCCTTAATGCTAATTTAAATCATTTAAATCGCATTATAAGGTTGATTCACATCCACGAGCGAGTTGGTAGCACGGGCCCTACCAAATAATTACCCCCGCTTGGAGGTCACGGGTTTGACTTCTGTGGAGTCACAAAAAAATTTTCACATGCCAACCAAACTGGAGGGGTGCCATGTGGTAGCCCACGACTGGGCCACATGGCACCATAACATTTTCCCAATAAATTACACATCTCACAACCTGATTTGTCCACCTGTCTGCCACATAGCCTATATGATCATGCCATGTCAGCTCATGCCACATCACCTATACGACCATGCCACATCACCTGCCACTTGTGGGTCCGTACCCTTCCACATCATCACTATACGGACTGTACAGTCAGCAAAATTTTACATGTTTGGCAAAATGAACAGAACATGATATCTTGCTCATATGACATATGTTTGAGCCCGTTCAAGTTGTGTTGGGATCATGAGGATGAGGCCTACGCACATGTCTATTTTGAAGAAATTCTGAGCACTTTGATTTTTTAGCAAAATTTGATCCCCTGGATCACAAACCCATTCATGAGGAAGACCACTTACTAGGGAACAATTTCAACCACCAAGGTGAAACAGGGAAAAAGGCATAATGTCCAAGCATATCTCATGAAATCTAAAGAAGTATAAGATACAACATATGCAAATGCTTCAAATATTGAAATGACACTCACCATAATACCTTACTTGTACCTCTTGGATCAAGGCCCAGTGCTTCTTGGAAGCCATCTAGTGTGGTGGATGCCATATGAAAATATATTACCTCTGTGGTGGTGAGAAGGGTCTCCATCTATGCAAATGGATATCATTGGTCATGTAGTCTCTTGGCACTCCATATGTACAACCTGAGGGCTTCAAGACATAATCTTCTTAGTTATCCCACAAAATGGGGATAACACATGTCAAAAGACTCACTTTGATCAATGGGGGGGAGAAAAAGCTCCCATGTCCCCGGTGAGGGAGTTACCTTGTCAACTGCAATAACTAAATCCAAAGAAGATGAATATACAGTGAGAGGCTCCTTCTCATTAGCAATTGAAGGCATGGGAGATAGTGCCACATAACTGAACTGTGTTGGGGGAGAAACCACTTAAATGTAAGGAACATTTAGGGAATTCAGATGGTTGGTAATCATACAATGATCATGACTAACAAATGAAAGTTGATCGATGGTCACTATGCTCCCATTATAGGGAAAATACATCACTCGAAAGAGTGTGGACACTACAGTTTTCATAACATAGACATAGTCCCACCCAAGGAGAAAATTAAAATCCAAGGGGCCTTGGACTACTATGAAATCAATACATATAGTTTTCCCTCCTAAGGTGATGGGCATCTAAGGAAGGATCCCCAAAGGTTCTCAAAGTCTTCTATTAAAATCCACTAGATGATTAGTGGTTGGCACAAGCTCGGGAGAACATAAAGTTTGCCAAGAAATTGAGGATGAAATACTAACATATGCCCCTTCGTATATGATAGTGTGATAATGTACTTATTAGCAGCTTGCACAATTATCTAGAAATGGATACTTGAAGGAAGACAGCGTACTTAGAGGGGGTTATGTTGAAACGAACGAGATGTCCCCTTGTCTAGAACACTTTGAACTGACAAAGAAAACATCAATGGTATTCAAGTCACTCTCTGAGGGAAGAGTGGGTTCAACCGAAGATCAAATCTTATTGACCACTTCATCAACTAGAGGTTGGGTAGGGGAGGACTCTTGGGAGGAAACTGAAGGTTGTTGTTGGGAAACGACACTATCTTCCAACAATTGTGAAGCCTCCTCTATATAAGGGAAATGGTAAGTATGATGATTTCTATTGCATAAATTACAAGGAAAATTTACTTTACCTTTTTTACCCCCAACCTTATTATCATTGGTCGACGGACCGTCACTAGCATGACCTGCAGAGGCTGGTGACACGGGTTGTTGGGAACCTTGAGACCACACTTATAAAACCTTTAGAATACGAGGGAAATCGTTAAGAAGGTGATCACCCTTACAAATCCTGCAAAGTAAATTGGGTTTGTGACCTATGTTCTTATGCTTCTCGACATTATCAACACTCCCACCATGATTAACAGTGGTTGGTTGATTGCCATTTTCTTATTTTTCTTCTCCTTGTTCTTCCTTTTCTTCTCCTTCTTAGCTTCCTGTATACTAGCATCATGGCTTTCACCAGGCATGAACGAAGAAAGGGAAGAATAACCAATAGGTAAAAAAGGAAAAGGGTCAACATGAGGTTGATGTTCTTGAGCTGGAGGGCTTGCATTCGAGGCACCAAGAGCATTTGTCATCATCAAAGTGGAAAACAAACCATACCAGTAACCCTATAGTGAATCTGGCAAGGCTCAATGTAGAAATGTAAGGAGGACCAATATTTCCAAAATAAGGAAAAGGATGAGGATCCCCATGTGAAGGGGTACCTTGAATGGTAGGCTCGGAAACTATTTCCATAGACACAGACTTAACCTAGGGCCTGCTAAATCAAATAGCACACACTACCAAAGCCCCTATAATATAAGAACAAGTAAACAATTCTCTTGTAACAGAGAGAAAGGAAGTAAGGATCTTTTGGAGATGGGAGATGAGGTCGTCAATGGAGAAACAAGAGACAATTACCCAAAATTTCTCCATAATGGAATTTCAGAGGTGCAATTACTGGATGCAAACAAGTACCCTCCTAAGGATCCAAAATTGTGTGTTGTACATCTGTCTTAGGTACTAACAATACCACCATTGTAGTCACCTAGGAAGGTAACCTAGGAAAAGCAACTAGGGATACCACTCCGCACTTGGTGGTTGGGAGGAATAATCATGGGAGAGGGATTATGTGAATGGGCAAGGAACATAAGACAAATTTCATAGACCTGAAACAAATTAGATAGTGGTATCACCCTGAGGACTTTCCACTAATAATATTTCCCCCTTGACTCGCATAACCCCAGTGAGAGAGAGTGTTGCGGACTGGTCCGAGCACTCTTCTCAACTTATCCTACCACTTGAATCTTGTGTTAGAGGATATTTCCTAACAAACACTTCACATTACTAATGGATTTTTGCCCATTAGTGTTCCTAGTTTTGTTTCAGTGTCCTTGGAGAAATTAATCTCCACCCTACAACCAAGGCCCTACAACCTAGACTTGTGATTGTTTTCTAATAAAGAAAAATTCTAGTTGATTTTAGATTATATGCCTTGTTCCTTTTATGGTTGTTGTTACTCAAAAGTGTAAATAGAAGTGAACTATATGGTGTTATCACTCTGACTCCAAGAAGACGTCAAAATAAAAAATGAATGGAATGCAATCTTTAGTTTTGATGAATCCTATCTACACAAAGGAGAAAGAGGTCTCAAGCAAAGAAACAATCATAACATTCAATGCAAGAAACATGAACTACTCTTTGAATGAAAAAGGTGTTTGATATATGAATACAATCACTTTCGGGTTTTCCAATGCTTTCAAATGCAATGAAAATTTTTAATGCAACTTCTTTTGTTTTCTTTCTTTCAAATGAGATGAAAAGAACTAAATGTAAACACAAAGGATCGCACAACAAAAGAATGCAAACCAAAAATGCAATCAAGTAGGTCAACTAGCATTAAAATAACTCAAATTAAAGAAATATCTCAATACTTGCCACTCAAAACAAGAAACCAACTTTATAATAGATCATAAACAAACAAAATCCCAAAACACAAGTGTAATTTTCAATTCGAAAAAGAGATTTGAATGAAAGTAAAAAGATCAATTGCAGAACTTTGAAACAAATTTTAGAACATTACAGATCAACAGAAAGTGACATTCAAGCCAAAGATGCCAAAGACACAATCTAAGGATCGTAGTTAACCCAAGATGGTGATGTACATTCAAACAAAATTGAAAATAAAAAGAGAAGCAAAGAGGGTTAAGCCAATGATGACCATTGGATCCTAAGTAATCAAATCCTTATATAGAAAGAAGAGGGTCTAATGAGGAGGCCTAAGACAAAAATATGATAAAATAGAGGAAAAACAAGCTCCAAAATCACTCAAAATAGAGACTTTCACTTTTGTAACCATGCATACAGAGTAACTACCGCTCCCTAAGCCACTATGGGGGGGTGATGAATAGGGTATTATCACCCTGTAGTCCCTTATGGGGAGGCGATGAAGCTTGTAAAGTGGTTAAAAAACTCATGCTTTACCTATATCTAAAATAGGGTTAGATATTTGGCTCAGAGAGATTCCCAATGATGATATGGGAAGGAGAGAGATCAAAGAAGAAGCATCAAAACCAAAAAATATCATGTAACAAGCAAGACTCAAAAGGATAGATGATATTAGGGAAAGACTAATGAAATCTCTTCCCCAACATATCCGCTAATTTTCTATTATGGTAAAGTCCCCATTGGGGACAGGTGAAATTCCTCTTGGGTCAAGACCCCTCTTGATCCAAGACAAAAGAAAATAAATGGTGAACTACTTTCCTCTTAGACCTATTTCTACAATTAGAATGAGAAGGAATAGATGGATGACTTACCATTTTACAACAATTATCCTCATTGCTCCAGCCTTTGACCTTGATGTCTAAGCTCCTAGGCGCAATAAAAGACCTGCAAAGAACAAAGAGAAACCTTTGTCTTCCACACTATATTGTTAAGTGAAAATAGATCTGTCTATGATGAATTTACAACACTAGACATGCATACACTTGAACACATAGACATGAGAGGAATAGTCCAAGTTGTGTATTAATGGAAAGCTAAAGAAATGGAAGCACTTACAATCTCAATTTTGGCGTTGTAACAGCTTCTCCAATATCTCCTATCCATCCCTTTGGATCTCACACAATCATAAGTATGACGCTCTTAATTCTCCTCCCTCTCTTGAATGTCTCAAGATCAGAAGTATTATACTCTGAAATTCTCTCTCCCTCTTTCACTCAAGCATGGCCTTCATTATATAGGCTTGGAAGTATCACAACCATAGGATATTTTTTAGGAGAGGATGTGGTCAAAAGAAGATTTGGCTCAACCAACAAGATTGACCTTGACTTGAATAAGAGATAGCTCAAACCAATCCCTTAACCAATTGCAAACTCTCGAAAATAACCTCACAAATCAAGAAAAAATGGTTGCAACAACTTTATCGCCCCCCCATAACTGTGCACAAGGAAACTATCGCTCCCTAGGACACTCTGGAGGAGAAATCATCGCTCCTTGTATATGGGAATGGGGGTGATGTGTTGATGATTACAGTTGCGTGAGACATTCTCTAGGACACAAACATGAGAGAGAGCCCCTGAGATGGGTGTGTGGTTCCTATCTGAGATAGAGCTGGAACATAGAGATGGCCTCCTCCTTACAAAGAGTTGAGAATAACTCCAAATGATTCTCCTGTGTAATGCAATGAGAAAGGAGATCTACAAAGTTGGACGTGTGTGTGGTTGAGCACAAGGTGAACATGTGAAATCCCAAAGTGTTAGGTGCATCGTCATGAGACAGAAATGAAGATGATGTATTAGCCTCCTTTAAGCAGAGAGTTGATGAGAAACACCAGATGACTCTCATGTGTAATGTAATGGGAAAGAAGATCTGTTGAGTGGGTGTGTATGTGGATGAGCATAGGTGAACATGATCCTAGTGGCTAAGCACTAGTGAAGAAGTGGTTCTTCTGTGTAATGCAGTGAGCCAGAGATATGGACATCCCTATGGATGAGCCCCTAGTGGTTGAGCACTAGTGGGTGTATGAGATCCCTTGCTATATTGTTCAAGAGTCAGACCTGCATGTAACCCTAATTGTAATGTAAAGGGTACAAATTGGCCCCACCTTAATATAAAAGATAAATAATGTAAAAGATAATTAATATAAAAATACAATAATTAATATGGTAATTATTAATTATATTTTGAGTTATTGAGGTTGGCCCTATTGTGCCAAAAGACACATTGTTTGATGTGACAAGTATTATATAAATAAAGGTGAATCCAAATTGAGGAAACATGCTTATCATTGTGTCATCTCATGATTTCAGAAGCTATGGTCTGAAATTATGAGAATTGCAGCACCCTCTTGTGTGCTAGGCTTGGTGATGGTGTGGGAGGACTTTCTCTTGAGGAATATAGCAAAGGATTGGCTAGGTTTTCTTCCCTTTTTGAGAAGGGTTTCCCAGGATATTTCTTGTGTTCTTGTGCATGATTATTCTTCTTGTGATCTTGGTTTGTTGCAGTAGTTATGGTTCAAGTTATAGTTAAATAGATAATTTAAATAAGATACATGAGCCATAACTCATTGAAAATCTAACACGATGAAGCTCAATTACGGCCAAAATATCAAGTAAAAAGTAGAATTTCGTCCTCCAAATGATGTATTTATCATCAAACATGTCTAGGTAACATGAAAAGTACTCCCACATGATGATAAAGTTGTGACATTTAAGTGCAACACTTAGTAGAATGTGATACATAAGTGTGACACTTAGTAGTGCGACAAATTGACACTTAGTAGAATGCAATACATAAGTGATACATAAGCGCAACACTTAGTAGAATGTGATACATAAGCACGACACTTATTAGTGTGGGAATTTGGTGTGTAAAACTAATGTAGATTTAAAAGGGGAGGGTGGGGACATGACCCCACCTTCCTTCAGATCCAAAGTTTCTTTTGTCACTCAGATTCTTGGCGCACTAAGATGTCGCTCGTACCGGAGACACGAGGCAACACCCTCACATCACACATGCAATTTCATCTCCATATATTGTTTATTAATCCAACCTCATGTGAATTGATGCATCCATGTGGTAAATTCCCCTCAGTTCATGTTATTCTACAAATATTCATCCCCCTCAGCTTTGTGAGAGTCGTCGTCCATAAGAGAAATGCACTTCATTTACTGGCCTTTGCATTGAAGATGTTTATCACTTCATCATTTCATTATTTGGCGACGTCCTTTCTCTATTGGGATTCAACGTCGAGCTCACTTAAGGATTTGATTTTGAGAAGTGACTGGGTAGTATATGGATTATGGATGCATTGTCATCAAAGACTCAGCATCAAACTCTCAGGCATGTCTTAGCCATCCTAGTTCTAGCATCGTCCACTCTGCAGATTATTTGTCTTCACTATTTGGTGGAAAAGTAGAACTCATTTTAATTACACTAACTACAAATTGGTGAGGATGCATGAGCAATTCCAATCACAGCAAACAAAAATGGTGACTCTAAGAAACTCAAATTCCCAATTAGTTTGTCAATTGCAAGAACATGAGGCTAAGAAAAATGAGGAATTAGCTCTGCTTCTTCATGCAGTCAACCATCATTCAGGCCATCTCTGATCTCTTTGTCGCCAAGTACATAATCACCCCACTAAAGATCATGTTTAGCATTGGCCTCTTCCATCAGAAGGATCAATCGCATCTTGTGAAGTAATTCAGCATCCTCTGCTTTAGCATGTGTGCAACATTCTGGAAGCTACTCTTGGCGAGGTGGATACAGATCTCAAACTCAATTAAGCTTAGATTTATGTAGTGTAAAATTTCATTTGTTTTATTCTCCTATGTACAAATCTATCCTTGGAAAATCTGCAGTAGTTTTGAGGCATATTTGAGAAGCTTTAAGAATAGTTGCGACATGTGTGATATTGTAGTTTTTCTTCATGCCTATGGCCATTTTGAAATTGTGTATATCAAGGTTTCTTTTTCCTTGGCACATACCTTTTTTTAATCAAATCTATAACCGTTTATGTCAAAAAAAAAACATAAACATATGTTAATACAATACAACATAAATTTGTTATAATAAACAATAAATATGACAATAAAAATATATCAAAACCAAATCTTATGCTTGTACTATTTAATGTATTTTCAATATGGTGGTTGTAAATGATTGTTAACTTTTCATATCCAACATAATTAGAAAATGAAGAAAAAATATATATAATTGGCAATTATAGATACCCATAATAAAATGACACATCCATAATAAAAATGTTGAAACAAAGAATTTACAAATTAGTCTTTGTTTCCATCACCATGATTATATTCCTTGCTTGGCATTGTAGCATTGTTGTTCTCAAAAATATGTTTATATCTCGTATCATGTCTCAGTACAACCACCAATCCCCATCCAACACATTTGGGTTAAAAAACACTTTGTAATTTTTTGGGAAAACATAAGGCTCCTTAGTTTCAATCCACATTTGTTTTAGAGTTAATACATATTATCCCACTATCACGATCTTCCTTTACAATTATTTAGTCAAAGGTGTCACACCACTTTCAACAAAAAGTAACACATTGAAATGATGAGAATTCCACGTGCATGATCTCTTGTATCTTTCCAGTGTAACCTAACTTCCTCTCTATTAGGTTTTGGTCATGGTGGTTAGCATGACTAGATTGGTCAAACTTGACCTCCACTCCACAATTGTGCGATGTCTCCATCATCAACATACTCAGTGAGAAAAGGATGTTCATATCCCCACATAGATGTGAGAAAAGTCACCTATAAAGATGTGAACAAGGGACGGTGTCATATGTCTAATCACCCAAGCATTAATAAAAACATAATGTATGTTACAATTCAAATGTCTAATATTATAAATAAAACATGGTACTCAGAGAGGTTATTATAGAGTTTTTGCACCTGATCCCTATGTTTAGTCATCCAGTTCTTCTCCACATGGGTTACGATCGGACACCGTATATTTCTCTTGTATCTGGTTAGCCACCCAACTATTGGGACATATGTTTGGCATGTTTTCTTTTAAATGATCACGATAAGGCATGATTCTACCATTCAAATGTTTGAATGATTCCCTATCACTGTCCTATTTCCTTTTTTTCTCTTCATACAATGCGACCAATGGTCGCATTGTCTCCGTTTCTAAAGAAATAATTTATTGATGGCATCAATTTCTAAATTCGTTGATGTATAAAAAAATTCAAAACAAATAGCACAATATTAAATATATATTATCAACTTACAGAACAAATTTATTGATGGAATAAATTTCTAAATTCACCGATGTATACAATAATTCAAAACGAACAACATGAGATCAAATATATATTATCAAACTTCAATGTAAACAATTTCTCTATACTAAATTAACAAAATATAAGTGACTTACTCTTTATGAAGCACCTTTTTCTAGTCATTTGGGGTATATCCCCTTCCCTTTTGTCCTCGTCTTGATGGTCATCCAAAATGACTTCCCCTATTGTGTCATCAATTTTTTTAGTGTACTCACTGGCATAATAGAACAACTCATATACTATGTACCCCTCTGCCATAGAGCCCTCTAGTTTTTCCCTTTGTCGAACAAAACCCTTCAATTTTTCATGTACATCTCTAAGAAGAACATCCAATGACATGAGATCACCCTAGCTAATTCAACCTCATTAGGTAGGTGAATCAAAATATGGAATTGCAAGTCCATAAAAATCGTGGACAGTTCCTTCTCAAACATACAAATAATATTCGTTATCTCTCGACACCACCATGGAATGCTATCCATATGAATCTCCTTTGATGTGATCCAACGTACAAC
This sequence comes from Picea glauca, assembly GCA_000966675.3. Classification (NCBI taxonomy): domain Eukaryota; kingdom Viridiplantae; phylum Streptophyta; class Pinopsida; order Pinales; family Pinaceae; genus Picea; species Picea glauca. The sequence goes on from JZKD02S1707056.1 coordinate 160,823, forward strand.
CACACAGAAGAAAAGAATAATGACACTACAAAATAGACACACACATCATTAATTTCCATAAAATTGTGAGTGCATAGCATTTTTTTACTAACACTATAGAATAAGAATCATGTATTCAACATACATACCATTAGAAGGTTCAGATGGTCATATGATTTCAACCCAGACAAATTCCCTTCTATATTGAAGCAAAGTCATAGATTCAACCCATATAAAGAAGGTGCCTTCATACCTAATATAACATCCTTCTCCATAGAAAGATCATTTTTTTTCAAAATCCATAGGACATCACCTTCTTTAAAATACTAAGACGGATTGGCCTCTCCTTTAGTTTCTTTTCTTGGCTAATCTCTCTTTTTAGTATTTGAAGCAATAAGATATGTCCTAACAACCAATGTATCACTTTTATTCGATGATATATGCCTCCATAAAGAAGATGAAACATTTTTTAATATATGCATGGGATCTAGTAAGTGGCCAATATTAAGATTCTCCCAATATGGAAGCTCATAAAATACAGATTTCCTTTTCATTTCAATGGAAATTTTCTCAACATACGTGTCAAAAAATTTAGTATCAGCGAACATAGGTTCCCCATTTGAATAAAAAAAGTCTACCATTTCCTTATCCTTCTCTGTGTCATATGCTCTGATCCAATATGTTGGTGTCATTATTTTATATCTCTAGGTTCTCTCTGGTTTAGTATTGAAAGCAGATGCAACTCTTCCATAAGGGTGGTCTTCTAGGAGGAATACCCTCGAACAACCATACGCCATCTTTCGTAGGTTGTTGGACCACCTAGCCTTTATAGAAGGTCCACAACATTTACTTCCATGATACCCTTTTGTTACAAGACCTGCGATGTTATCGTATACAGAGCATGTTAGTGTCAAAAATATAGTTGCACCAAATGAAGTATTCCAAATAACATTATAGATATAAACAAATGAATCAACATGCTTATCAGATAAAACTATTATTCCTAGATATTCATGCATGGTGTATGCACATATGCCATACAACATAAAATACATCTCCATTGGGATGGGTCTTGATACATCATAGACATGTTTCCCTTCCCATAATTGCTTAAATTCATCGATCAATGGTTGGAGGCATACATCCATTCTCTTCACTTGTCTTCTACCCAGAAATATAAGAGCCAAAAAAATATGTTCATTCTTCATGAAAAACCATGGGGAATATTGTTATTGTTAAAGTTTCTAGCATCAAAATGTGGTCTTCTTTTGATTAACAACTGGTTTTTGTTTAGATGGTTTTGGAACACTAGATTTTGTTTTTAATTTTTTTGGTTGTTCCTTTGTCTTGAATTTATTTGCTTGAGTTCTGGTTGTTGGAAGATTGGTTGTTGTCATTGATGTCAACCCTAGTCATGGGTTTTGGACCACAAGATTGATGAAGTTATTTGGACATGAAGGAAAATGCACATGCAGATACAACAC
>JZKD02S1707056.1:173522-195864 GCA_000966675.3 Picea glauca
ATTCTATACATATATGGTATAATAAAACTCTCTAACACATATTCATTAGCCCCCTGAGTGGATAGTATGGGTCATGTGGTATACTACAAAGACCGGGGGTTGGGGGCTATCCCTCGTCCCCTTTCTCCCCCCATATCAAATCTTACATAAATTTAAATATGAAAATTTCCATAGTATGGTTAAGTATGATTGTGTAGTGTGTTGGAAATGGGGGCTTTGTTAAAGCTTTGGTGGTCACAGAGGTCATGGGGTCGATTCCCCTGTACTCCATAATGATTTTATAACACATAAACTATATAGGCCAATGGGAAGATTCCTCATGGCAGTTTCTCATTGGATACCTAATGCCACATGTCAAACATTGATTGAACCACTTGGATGCATAGAGATACCTGTCAATTGGCATGCCACGTGTCACCTTAGATCTGCCACTTGTCACAGGTGGCAGCTTCTCATTAGATACCTAATGCCACATGTCAAATGTTGATTGAACCACTTTGGTGCCTAGAGATACCTGTCAATTGTCATGCCACATGCCACCCTGGATATGCCACTTGTCAACCTCTGAACCTACCAAGTGTCTCTTAAGGGTTGAATTTTGCCCTAGTTCACCTGGAATTTGACCAGCCATAACTTTTGCATACAGACTATGTTTGACTTGTTGTTTGTGTCATTGGAAATATGACAACAAGATCTTCCCAATGATGTCCTTTTATTTAACTTTTGAGATAGATGAATTTTGAGCTTTTCTGACCCTTTCTAGATCCCTATGAGCGTTCCAGATCCTCCTAGACCTATGTGAGTGTTCCTGGATCCTCCTGGATCATTCCTCCCCATTGGGAAGATTTTTGGACCACCAAAAAGTTTTCATTCAAACATTAAATGGTGCAGATGCCTCTCCACTTGACCCGTGTCTCTTCCCCGTGCTTGGACCACTTGACTCATTACAATCAGCTAAATAACAAGGATGAAGGCTAAAATAATGTTTTTAACATAATAAATCATTTCAAACTTCCACATCTATTTGCATTCATATTTTCCACTACTAGACATGCACAACATATCAACAATAGTAGCAAACATATAGATGTTACTGACAATAAATTAACAACATTTCTTTTCTTCCTAGAAAAATCCCTATCACTTATCATCTTCAGAAACATTTCATGCAAGTGACCTTCATGTGGTAACTTTGGAGAATTCTGAAACACTTCAAGACTACGAGATAACTTGACTATTTCATTATTATATTCCAAATCATATCCTTCACTTTCTTTTGTAAACATCATAGACACCTTCTTGCTTGCATTCAAAACACATACAGCTATGATTTGTGTCTCGTCACCTAATTCAGATCCCAACTCTTGTTGGACTATGAAACATCCTTTTGTTTTCCTTTACCTCCAAACTTTTTAGGCCTTAATTCAGGATGCAACTTCTAACAATGATCTTCATCATGTTCGCTTTTCTTGCAATGAGTACATGTGAGATTTGTTTTTTCCTTCTTTACTATAGCTACATGTTTCTCTTTTCCCTTGTTCTTATTTCCCTTATGCTAAGAAAACTCCTTGGAGGAACCATCTTTAGCATCCTTCCCTCTAGACTCAAGATGCACAACGTGAACACATACTTCATCAAAATTAGTGGGATTTAAAAAAAGAAGAGTATGACAAATGTAACTATGCAAAGCACCAATGTATTTTATAAGGGTTTCTATAGAATGTAATGAAATATTTAAAGCCAATTTTTTCTTCCTAAACTCCTTAGTAAAATCCTACACACTATGTCCTATTCCTTGCCTCAGATATTGCCATTCCATAATTTCCTTTTGTCGATATGTCAAAGCATAAAACTGTTTCCTTAATGCAGCTTTGAATTTTGACCAAGCAAAGAGAATATTACCACTCTTTTGGATACCTTCATGCATTTTACCTTCCCACCAAATCAATGTTGTACCTTCAAGGCGAAGAGAGGCCAATGAAATATTTACCTCGTCTTCATCAATCTATTGAACACGACAATAAAATTCCATTTTTTCAAATCCAATTGTCTAGGTTCTCTGCATTAGACTCCCCATTATACATGGGCAAGTTAAAATTGACATCCAACTTTAACAAGGGCTTCTTTCAAGCAATTTTCTTATGAGGAGATGAGGGCGGAGAGGTGGAAGGAGATGAAGGAGATGAAGAATGAGGTCTTGAAAGAGGTGGAGAAGGAGGAAGATAATCTTCTTTCTTAACTTGTCCAAAACTTTCTCCTTTTCATAATCCCCTCTCATTATAGATCTCTTCCACCATTGCCTTCATCTGATTAAAGGCATTGAAGAAATCACCTTCAGATTCATAAGGACCTATTTTCCTTGGTGAAACCATCTCTTCTCTTCGAGTGAAGCTCCTTGAACCAATTTCGGGATTATAAACCTCAAGTTTTCCTTCACCACACTTGTGTTTATCCCTTGTAAGCATTCACATGTCAAACCAGCTCTGATACCACTTAATCCGAAAATGGATAGAACCTATACAACACATGATCTGAAAAATATCACTAATTTCAATACCACTTTCTTATTCAAAGATATTTTATTGAAAATGATTATAGCATGGAAGTGATTTATCTTACTCAAACAAACACTTTAACTGATGATCATAACTTGCATAATCCATCTTACATAAGTAAATGCAGAATCACTTTCTTAATGCTCAAATGCTTCAAGTACAATCAAAGGAATTTACAATACAAGAGTTGAATATGCCTTTCAAATATGTTGCTCTGATGCAAAAAATAACATCACCCTTGCATTCCTCTCGAAAAACTGAGAAAAGTGAGTATAAAGTCGGCTATATTCTGCTTACAGTGCCCTGGAATCCCCTTGGCATGCAAAATAATACAATGACATTTTTGTTGATTTGTAAAAATGTAGAAATGGAGTGCATTGTTGAATTCCTGGCAAAAATTTGTTCAGAATTTATATAAAATACTTGAAATTTCGTCAAGGTGACCCCTGATAGACTTTACGGTGTAGCCTCGTACCCTTCGTACCCTTAGCACACTTTACAAAACTAAATCTGCATATAAATGTGTGTCACATGCATTGGAATGTGTGTCATGGCCTTGGGGTACATGCCCATTAAATAGGCATTGGGCCTTTAACCACCATCCACGATTTCCGCAACTTAATTCTAAAATTAGAGGAATCTCCACTAAATATGGGTGGTTGGTACAACAGTTAAACCATCCACTAAATATAGTGGAGGTCATGGGTTCCATCCACTTCCATGGCATTTATATTATTTTAATGGTTATGAAAATAACCACATCTATTGGAAATAGTTTGTTATATGGTTAAAATGTTATATATATATATATATATTACAAAGACCATGGGCTAGGGGTTAGCCCTTGGCCCCTTTCTCCCCCCATATCAAATCTTACATAAATTTAAATATAAAAATTGCCATAGTATGGTTAAGTACCATTGTGTGGTGCATTGGTAATAGGGGCTTTGCTAAAGCTTTGGTGGTTAGGGAGGTCATGGGGTCGATTCCCCTGGTCTCCATAATAATTTATAACACATAAACCATATAGGGCAATGGGAAGTTTCCACGTGACAGCTTTTCATTGGCTACCTAATGCCATGTTTCAAATGTTGATTGAACCACTTGGATGCCTGAAGGTACCTGTCAACTGTCATGCCATATGTCACCCTAGAGCTTCCACTTGTCAACCTGTGAGCCTGCCACATGTCTCTTCAGGGTTAACTTTTATCCTGGTTGACCTGAACTTTGACCAACCATAACTTTTGCACACATACTCTGTTTGACTTGTTATTTGCACCGTTGGAAATATGATGAAAAGCTTTGCACAATGATGTCATTTTTGAAACTTTTGAGACAGACAAATTTTGATATTTTCTAACCCTTTCTGGATCCTTGTGAGAATTCTAGATTCTCTTGGACCTTTGTGAGTGTTTATGGATCCTCCTGGATCATTAGGGATGTATCCTCCTCATGAAAATTGAGGAGGCAAACATTCCTCAAAAGGACATGTGTTTGAAGTGTAATAGGGCGAGGTATCCTCTCCCTCTCCCTCTCTTGGGCCTCCCACTCACGTACAAAGGTGTATGTTTCTACCCGTTGTTGTTGTTGTTGCTTCTACTCCTCTCGTCATCATCATCTTTGATTCACATACAAATATTTTTAGGTACATATATATAGATAAAATGAATTAAAATTATAAAACACACACACACACACATATAAATAACTTGTATTTAACAAAAACGAAAATTAATTTATGTTTGCAAAACTATGTGGAAAAGCAATCAATGCGCAAAAAATAGTAATTATGCACCACCCTCAATGCGCTATGTAATACAAAAAGCACCACTAGGCAGTTTTGTTTGTATAACGCACCGGTGCTCCATGGTTATTGGAGCACCAAAATGTATTTTAGCACTATGTTGTGTTCTATAATGCACTGGGAACAGGGTGTCCCCCAAGATGCACCACTTTGCCATTTTGCTTTTGTTCTAAACTAGGCAGTGTGGTTGGGTATATGTAACACACTAGTGCTCCTTGATGATTGGAGAACTAGTATGTCCTTAGGGATGTGATGATATTCACAACAACTATAACATCCCGCTCTTGTGCGCACTGAGCGGACTTATTCTTTGAGGACACTTGCGTGCAAGTGACCTGGGTCATTATACTATTAGATGTTTTGATTATGATTACGAGATATTGTGGATTTGATGATATGTTATTTTTGTTGTATTTACATAGATAGGTGCTATTGACCGAGTTCTCCTAAGTGTGCAGGACTCTGGATGTTAGAGGATGTCGAGGCATCGATGAAACTCCTGGGAATCTAGATCGAGCCAGGGAGTGGACTGTTAAGGTTTGAATGTAGTTGATGTGACATATGTGCATATGATTAGATATTATGATGTTGATTTTTATTGTTGACATGATTCGTTGATGGATGAAGGTTGACGATAGCTTGCCGACCAGACTCACATTTGGAGTAAAGGGGTCACATACAACAACCAGAGACATTGAGGGAGAGGTGTGGCAACATCCCTGCCACAGCCTACTAGCACTCGCGTTGTGGCTCAAACAGTGGGTTAACGATTACCTAGTTTGAGAAGACCCACGATGTCATGAGGGTAGACTGTGATAGTATCTCATGATGATTCTAAGGGGCACGCAATAAGGCAGGGTCCTTATTCCTTAGAGGCCCTTAGTCTCCCACAAGATCACCTAATTGAGTATTGACTCCAGGGGTTTGAAGTCTACCAAATTCATTCAAGAGGTGACTGGCACCCTAGGAGCACGTAGTGCATCTTGAAGGGCACATTGTGCAAATAAAATGAAAAGAGCAAAGTGGCACCCTTGGAGCACGTAGTGTGTCTTGAAGAGCATGTCGTGATTATAACTATGGTGAGTTAATAAACCTAGTGACTAGAAAACTGTGCCTCCTTGGGTCCTGGTCGACCTTAAAATGAATGATGTGATGAGTAAGGTTTAATAACAAATTTTCCCTTAAGAACTGTCGCCAAGCCTAGTGAATTTAAAACCTAGGTCTAAGTAGAACCTCTGAACAAAAAAAAAACTAATTAAAACATATAACAAGAAGGGGTAAAGAAAATTCAAGCTTTATTAATTAAAGTAAAAATTTTAATGAAGTTTTAATTTTTTAAAAGGGGTAAATGATTGTTTGTCTAAACTTGTTATTATGAACTTAGTTAAAAAGGGGGAAACTTAAACAAAAGGGGAAACTTAAAGAAAAAGGGGAATGTCTAATTTAGTATGGAATCTAGCCTTTGGAACTTTCTATTTATTAAGTCAACTAGGATTTAAGTAAGGCGTAAGTCATTTAAGAATTATAAGGGAATATTGGGACACCGAGGAGCATTTTTAGGAACGCTTTTAGGTGGGTGAGGAAAATAGGCAAATTTAATTAATTAATAAATTGATTTTCTAGTGAAACTAGGGGATCGGGAGACATGTGTACAGGCGACGTTTTTCCTAATTAAATAAATGAAAAAGGAATCTAATGAGGGTTTGGGAAAATAATCACTTGAAAACTCTATAAAAAGGATGGTGGAAGAGGAGTATGCATCGCGTCTGGTATGCGTAAGGTTATGCTGTCGGAATTTATCTTGACTGGACTTTTCTTGTGGGAGTTGGGGATACCCAGCTCAGACAACGAGTGGTAGCTCGACCTTGCAAGGCGAGTTGGGAAGCTACCATTCTATGGTATTGTGTGCATGGCCTCTTTGCAGCTTGGGGGGCTCAGGGGGAAGAAGAGTACCCCTAGCATTGGTTGGGAGGTACCGGTGAGGTCTCATCAGTCGGCAAGCGGGATATGGTCGGAGTGCACGCGCGGGACAGCATCTACGGGATCATCGCCTTCAGATTCGGTACGCGTATTTGAATTTTGTTTGTATTTTAGTTAAAATTATCTTGTGTATGAAAATAATAATGATGATGAAGCAACCAGTGCATTTCCATTGAAACTATTCTATCTGTTCATAATAAGGCATTAAATCTAAGATTTTATTCAGTTTCAAATTCTATTGTGGTTTTAGGATGTTGGTTGTAGTCAAGCTGGGCTCTTAAAACTTGTTTTGCTTGTAGCCCATCCCCTCAGTAGCGATTACTTAATTTCCTCTGCTAAAATATTTAAACATGTTATTGCGTGGAAGAAAAAACCTTAGAGACCTTCAGTTTTGTGCAAACGGGCTTTCCCCCATCAGTTGTTGATGTTTGGACTTTTGATTCCTGTAGATTGCGATTGTTTTTGTTTTCTGGGCAGTCGGTTATTGACTCCTTTTCGTTGTTTGGATTTCTGATCACTACCTCTGCCTGCCCCCTCATATTCTTGACCACTCTCTTCCTGCTAACACTGTTGCAATTGAGTTAGTTTTAACTTATCCCAAGTAACATCTTGATTTCACAATTTTAGATTGAGCCATATGTTAACCCTGCAACATGCCTATATGTTAGTTGACAGTTTGCTTCATCGGTTGTGAGTAGCATAAAAAAGGTCCTCTTTGTGAGTGCAATAATGATATTGCTACTCCAAAATGGATTGGTTCATTAACTTTCAAGACTCTTCTTGAGAATGTGAATGGTAAAATCGCTACTCCGAAAGAGAAACAGATAGTTAGGTTTTCGATTTCCCCTTCAAAGTGACACAGGCATATCGATGATAGCGTTACGTTTCACAGAGACATAGGTACATTTATATATTTTAATCGAGTCTTTTGTTTGCAATAGTAAATGGACACATCGACAATCTGTGTGTGATAGTAATATCGTTTGAGCAAGTATGAAAAGGTAGGGTTATATTTCTCGTTCCCTATTTGAGCGCAATGAAGGTATGTCCTTTGCGAATGTGAATAACACAGTTCCGCATTACTCTCAATTTTTATTACAAATCTTTACAGCAGTCAAGAATACAATCTGGTTGCAAGTCCATTGAGTCTTAAGGGAGTCACTTGGAATTCTTTCGAGGCATTTCTATTCAAGAAAACCACAAGGGGTGAGCTTTTAAGTTTTTTCTTATATATCAGTCTTATGACTTTTACTAAGGATCAACAGTTTCAGTTGTTTAATAGTGGCATCAGTGTTATTAGTTCCAACTCATTTATGGTATAACAATTAATGGATTTATTTAAGATTATCACATTTTACCGCACAATAGATTAATTGTTTCTCTTTGCAATAGTAACAGTTCACTTGGATTAATGCGATGCTTTTATTAATTAAAAATCTCACTGCCACGATATCAATATTGATTCTTGAGCAGAGTTTAAATATGTTGTCCAGGTGTTAGCAAGGAGGTTTAAACCAAGTTGATCATTGATTATCATTTGCAAAAGTAACACCTTCTTCTGTCTTCTCATAATTCCAGTCTTCTCAACTTATCTTCTCATAAAGATTTAGAATCTTCCCATTCCATTTCCAACCTTGAATCGTTGTAAACAACGATCTGTTCATTAATTGCATGCCTAATATAATCCATAACTAATAATGTACACTCAAAGAATTGAACAAACATATTGTCAAACTATTAAAGCAAAGTATTAAAAATAAAAAGGAATGACTAGTCCGTAAAGTTATGATCGCCTAGCTTGAGTTAAGATGAATTATATTTTAAATGATAAATGATAATTAATCTCTTATGTTAAAGGATAACTTTTTAGAATAATATTAATGTATTTTAATATAAAAGATGTTCACCCCTTTATTAGTTCCTGCTGTAGGCATAGAGGGACTATAGCGCTCGATAATTCGTTGACCTCACATTAGTTTGTCCTTTGACCACAAATATTTGCATAATATCTATTGTTGGAGCTACGAAACTAAAAACATTGAATTTTATATAATAAAAAGTACCATATATGTAGTGATCTGATTGGATAACAGATTGGAGGTCTTATTGTTGGCTTCACTATTCTCAATGTTTTATATGTTGGCATATCCAAACTTTTTCATCATCTATAGTCTTTTTGAATCATATATTTTTCTTATGCATTGCTTGAATGTGGATTAATGCTAGCATTAGTTCGAATGTTTGTCTTAGCATTTTTCTGCTAGCATTGTCTTAGATCATATACGGTGTTTTTTTTATTTGTACCAATCATATTGAAATGTTTAGATATCCAAGCTTTATAGTGATCGATAATTCCAAAGTTTATAACGTCCTTGTCGCATGTATTTGTATTGAAATGTATTGACACTTTTTTGAGGTGCTTGAATAGACCTGAGAGCTTAAATGTTTACATGACACAAGGTCCTCCAATAGGCATGACAGCTTAAATGTTTTCATACCATGAGGTCCTTAGATAGCCTGACATCCTTAAATGTTTATCTAAATACGCTTCTCGGATTACATTTTTCGTCAAAATTTTCCATACAATGTTGCAGTGATTTTGCACAATATTGTTGTCCACCACCAGTTGAATAGGCATTGTATCTTTCATCCTTCTTCTAGCCTTGCAATGCAATTTCGTCATCGTTGAAGCTACATACATTGTTTACTAGTTCGGTAAGTGATTCTTCTTCGTTGGTTCATCGGTTACTACTTGTTGTTGTTGTTTGGTTCACAATTTGACCTGTGCTTCTACCTTTCATCGTTTCGGAGTAAGTTTCCATGCCATAGTTTCATTTTCTATTCCTTGTTTGTTGTTCAGTGTTTGCAGTTTGCAAGTAATAATGTTTGTTTATTTCTATTGGCATGCTCGTCCTATGTTTCTGGTTCCTTCTGTGCTTCAGCTACAGTTTCGTAATCGTTGGAGATACACATGTTGTTTACTGGTTCGGTGGTTGTTGCATGTTCATTGGTTCGTTGGTTTGTTGGTTGCTAGTTGTGTTTGTTTCGTTCAGGTTTACGCTTTGGGGGCATCGAGATGTAGTTGGGCATGTTCGTGCCTTGTTTCTGGTTTGGTATTTGTTGTTTTCTTTTGTTTGATTCGACTTTGCAGGGTTGGGGTCCTGCGCCGGTAGTTGGAGCTGTTTTTTTTTTTTTTTGGATTATTATTGTTTTTGGGGATCTTTACGTTGTTCATCCCCTGCACCCACAAGTCAACATGCAATCGTGTTATTTTCCCTATCTGGTGAGGTCGATATATGTTTTGTTGTGAGATTTTGCTGGTGCTTTAGTGTTGACGTGAAAGAAAACAGTTTGAGAAGTACATTTGAAATTGCAATATCCGTTGTTTTTTTGTTAAAATAAAACATATGCAGACTACATTTATAAACCATGTATGGTGAAATGTGCCCATATGAAAATACATGTTCTTTGTCCTCTACACAGATTGGTGTGCCCACGATACAATTTGTCTTTTGCTTGAGATATGATATATACAACAAAGATTCTGCAAAATTATATTTCCATGTTTGGAAGTATATCTGGGTAGTTTGCCATGAAAAACCAAAATCTTGTATTGTGGGCACAGCAGTCTGTGTAGAGCATAAAGAACATGTATTTCCATCAATGGAAGCATATATGGATACTTTTCCATGGAAAACCATAAATCGTTTAGCTACGGCCATGCAATTTCGTAATATTTTGTGCTTTGTAATATATTTTGGGCAGGGAAAAAAAATTACATATTTACAACTATGGATGGAGAAGCGCAAAGGTTCATGTTTTTGCCTATCTTTTAGACTATTCGTTGAGTCTCTTTTACTATATGTACATATTACTTGTTCTCCGATGCATACCAACTTCCATTCATGTTCATTGTATTTTGTGCATTCCCACATTCAAACAAACATAATAGCTGTAGAAAACGACGGAGTCTTGACTGCATCGGTTGAAGAGGAGATAGAAAGGTGCATGCTTGTACTGTTATTTCATATTCCATTGTTTTGTATTTCATTTATTATCTGTATATATGTTCACCTAGTTTATTGTATGTAGATGTTTCGTTCCTTCCTACATAATAACTTACCTTCATTACATGTCTTCCTGCATACTAACCTACTTCATGTTCGTTGATTTTTCGCTGCATTGCTACATTTAAACAAACAGAATGGTTGGAGAGGACGATGGACTCTTTGGTGAGAATGTAGACGAGGAATTACAGAAGTGGATACATGTACTCTTATTTCATATTCCAATGTTCATTTTTTCATTTACTATCTGTATATTTGTTGTGCTTCTTCTGCTGCGTTGCACCCTTTTTTTTTCTTTTTTTTTGTTCTTTTCTTCCTTCAAATATAATATATTTTTGCGTATTCTCATGTGAAGCGTATTCTGTTTTTTGTTACATTGGAATAAATATACATGTTTCTCTTTCTTTTACATGTCATGTCCATTTTATATTCGGCATTGCTACCATGGAAGAAACAGGTTGGTTGGACAAGAAGATGAATTGTTCTGTGAAACAACAGAGGGTTCTGTGGTACAATCTTCGAAAAGGTATACCAATTGTGCCGGTAAATTAAATATACAAACCAGGTGGGGGCATATAATGTTAGACTAGAAAACGATGGCTTGGCAGCAATGGGCCTTTCTGCCCTCCCTATTTCTACTTTTTCCATTTTCTATTATCCCTTTTGTTTTCTAATTGATCTGCTTAGTGGTCTTTCCAAAAATGCCTTGGTGTGTCAGCTGGCGGACTAACGGTTTCACATCTATGGTCGCGCTTCTACCTTATTCCATACTTACCCACTTTGTTGATTGCAGGTGCCGTGGTGCCATGCCCTCACGCCCTATTTATTGTTACACATTTTTCTAGTAAAAAAAATCAAATGCATACAATTTTATGCTTGTTTAGTCCTTCTGATGGACAATATACAATGCATATGCTTGTTTAGTGTTGATGTTCATCTGCACATGATTGCATCAGAAAAAGTTGGACTAGTGACATGCCCATGAGCAGTCAGTCATCCTAGACATCAGCAAACCGACAAGGCCAAACGTAAAGATGCATATTCTATGCTCTTAGCATGTTTACCAAACAAATATCCTTGGTTATTTATTCATCTATGGCATGGTGAATATGTTGATGTAATATGCAATACATGGTTTGCAGTTCTCAAGAACTATCAACAAGTACAAGCGAGATGCAGAACATAGCGCAGGTTCCATAGACTAAGAGGCGTGGTTGCAAAAATCTGGCTCCATAGTTCATCGAAGCTATGCGTGTACTTGTAGATTTATGCCAGTGAAAGAAGAATACAAAAAAAAACAAAAATGCACACTACCATTCACTTTAGTTTTCCTGTTCAAAAATTGTCACCAGGTCTAGAGTTGTAACACCCAAAGTACTATCAATAGAGGGCTTGAACAGCCGCTAAACTGGAAAAGTGTTCATCGGGGACATAATGATCGTCTATAGCACCTACTTGGACAAGGAAAACAAAACTAGATCCATTGGCCATGATGACAGTGACACTAACTATTCCTACACAACTTGTACAAAAACATGCAGAAAAGATATTGTTGGGTAATGGGATATCCATTACAAATTTTAATATATTTCCCAAAACAGTATATAACCGTGGTGATTGTGATCAGATTATTTCACTCAACGAAATAATTGTTGTGGAAAAAATTCTCGTTGTTTGTTCAGAATATTGTTTCATCCTGAACACGACTATCAGCTAGCTTGCACAGAGTAGTGATATTTACCCAATCGGAACCATTGGCGCAAATTTCACATTGGTGAGAAAACTTGGCTCGCAACACATTCTCCATATAAAGGATGGAGAGTCAGACAACGACAAGGCAATGGTACCACTTTCCATATCCAGTTTTGTCCTTTACTTTCGCATGTGCATGTATCTCGGGTAAGTTACACAAATATTGCATTGTTCCATGTTGCAGCTGCAATTGTTCAATACCTATTCAAATTTGTTTTCTTCAATGGAACAACAATTGCATAAAGGGCAGTTTCCACTTATGCTCTTCAAAAATATAACAAAGAAAAGGGATTTGAGAGAAAGGATCTTTCGCACAACCCAGGCAACATTTGTAACAGAGGTGCGAGCAGATATAGTACAGGATCTTAAGAAACTAGCTAGCTCTACAATTGTTGTGCATATACATCCACAAAATCATCCTCACTTTGCTTATACAAATATCCTTCACCAAATTTCTGCGGCTTGTTTTATTTTATTTTTTATTTTTTAAGGGGCGGGGGGTGCAGTTGCGTATTATATTGTTCAATGTATTAATTCCTATGCTCTTGTTCCCAGGTTGAAGGTGTTTTGGTTGCAGTGAATGTGTACTCAACCCCCTTTGAACCTGTATGTGTGAAATGCAACTCTCTTGCTTCTGCCTCCACTTTGATAAGTGATGATACGATTGATTGTTTGCAATGCGTTGAAAAATGTCCATATATATATGGACATTGCCTTAATGTTGTCATATGAACTGTGGGAAACACAACCATGCATTGTACACTTAGGCAACCTCTGTTACAAAATGTGCTTCCTAGGTTGGCAGAATTGTCGTATGAAACATATCTATAGAAAAAATCAAGCAGTGTCTACATGCTACGCGATTTTCGGATACACAACAAATTTACCTTAAATGAGGACAATGCAATTGTGCATATCGACTGAAGAAGGAAAAAAAAAATACATATCAAACTTTGGCAGGAAACAAAAATATCTCATGTGTCTCTCTAATATTTCTTCAACATCCAGATGAATGTTCGTCGGACTCAAGTACTTGAGATTGCATGCGCATAAGATTGTTCGGTCGAAGAATGGGAAGCATGGAAATAAACCCCATATATCCCATAGCCCCAGTTATTTTCTACTAGGAACATATACCAGATGTAAGAGAAAATGAATGTTGTGACGTCTTTTCTTTGTATATCAAATTGTTTGATGCAAAGGTCGATGCATCCTGCTCTATGGAACCTTGTGGGAACTTGCTTGCGGCCTGTTTGGAGTTTAGTTGGTTCTTGGTTGTATGCTTCGTCTATCAATTTGTATATCGCAGAACTCCGAGTGTTGTTTGGAGGACACGGAACAATAGAATTGCAATTTTTTAGCCAACTAGCCCGCAAACCTGTCTGATAATTTGTATGGCACTATGACGCAAATGTAGTGTGTGGCTTGTTTTAGCATTTTTCCTTGATCAATGAACTTGGTAAAATTAATCTTCTGGAATAATTTGAAATCAACGAATATATACTGTGCGAAGTCCAATTGTGATAACATATCAACAAGAGGCCCTTAAAGTTCAAATTGGTCATTGTTATGCTTGTGGTGATAGAATTTTAAAAAACTTGTTTTGTTTCCTTCGTTTTTTTTAAAATAAGTGATTTAACATCCTTTGACAATTTTATGTAATTAAATTGTACAATCTCAATATTTAATATTAATAATTGACCTTTCAATTTGTAAATCGCAAAACTCCGAGTGTTGTTTGGAGGACACGGAACAATAGAAGTGCAATGTTGAGCTAGCAGCCCATAGGTCCTCTTGTCAATTTGTATATTGTGAAATTCTGGGTGTTATTTGTAGGGCATGGAACAATAGAGGCCCAATTTTGAGCCCGCCAACCTAAGAACCCACGATCCAAAAAGTGGTTATGTATGGAATGCGAGATTCGTACATGCTCTATAAAATATCATATCCATACATTATAGAAGTACATATTTAGTATGTATTACTCATTTTTCGAAAAAATTCTAGGTACGGAAGTTGGCGGATTCATGCCTTAAGATTTCACTTACTTTTATATCACCAGCCCGACCGACCGCTTCCCCGTTTCATATTGTACAAATTTTTTGGCTCGTAGTTTTTCGAATAGGCGAGTCACTGGATAGGCAGGTTAAATATTGATAATTTATGTAATTGAATTGTACAATATCAATATTTAATATTAATAATTTAGTATTTGAAAATCATGTTTTTTTATAATGTTAGATAGTTGATAGGGATGACCATCCGTAAACAATGGCAATCTTGATCCCACCAGTCCTGGAGTCTGTCTGTCAATTTGTATATCGCGGAAGTCCAACCGCTGCTTGGAGGACACGGAACAATAGAAATGCAATGTTGAGCCAGCTAGCCTGCAAATCCACTTGTCACATTGTATATCATGGAACTCTGGGTATTGTTTGTAGGGAACGGAACAATAGAGGCCCGATTTTGAGCCCGTCATCCTGAGAACCCACCATCCAAAAAGTGGCGAAGTATGGAATGAGGAATCCATACATGCTCTATAAAATCTCGTTTCCATAGTTTATAAAATTACATATTTAGTATGTATTACTCGTTTCCTCCGAGTGTTGTTTAGAAGACACGAAACAATAGAAGTGCAATGTTGAGCCAGCCAGTTCGCAAGTCCGCTTGTCAATTTTTATATCGTGGAACTCTGGGTGCTATTTGTAGGATACGGAGCAATAGAGGCCCAATTTGTATCCCACCAGACTGAGAACCCGCGATCCAAAAAGTGGCCAAGTATGGCATGCGGGATCTGTACATGCTCTATAAAAATCTCATGTCCATACTTATAAGAGTATATACTTAGTATGTATTGCTCGTTTTTTGGAAAATTTCTAGATGCGAAAGTTGGCAGTTTCACGTCTTTAGATTTCACTTACTTTTATATCACTAGCTCGATAGACCGATTCCCCGTTTCATATTGTAATAAATGAATATAAACTGGTCGAAGTCCAATTTTGTTATCATATCAACACGAGGCCCTTAAAATTCAAATAGCCGGCAAGTTCACTTGTCAATTTGGATATTGTGCAACTCTGGGTGCTATTTGTAGCACACAAAGCAACAGAGGCCCAATTTTGAGCCCACCAACCCAAGAACCCACGATCCAAAAAGTGGCTAAGTATGGAATGAGGGATCCGAACATGCTCTATAAAATCTCATGCCCATACTTTATAAAAGTACATATTTAGTATGTATTACTCGTTTCTCGAAAAATTTCTAGGTGCGGAACTTGGTGGATACACGTGTTCAGATTTCCACCCACTTTTATATCACCAACCTGACCAACCTCTTCCCTATTTCATATTATACAAAAATTTTGGAACGCAAGTTTCTGAATATGTGGGTTTTTCTTTTAAATAAGATATTTAACATCCTTTAATTATTTTATGTAATAAAATTGTACAATATCAATATTTAATATTAATACTTTAGTATTGAAAATAATTTTTTTAGGTAGTGTTAGATAGTTGATACGGATCACCATCTGAAAACAATCGCAATCTTGAGCCCACCAGCCCTGGAGTTCGTCTGTCAATTTGTATATCACGGAACTCCGAGTGTTGCTTGGAGGACATGGAACAATAGAAGTGCAATTTTGAGCCAGCCAACCCGCAAGTCTGCCTGTCAATTTGTATATCACGGAACTCTTGGGTGCTATTTGTAGCACACAGAACAATAGAGGCCCAATTTTGAGCCTGCCAGCCCGAGAACCCGCGATCCAAAAAGTGGCTAAGTATGGAATGCGGGATCTGTACATGCTCTATAAAATCTCATGTCCATACTTTATAAAAGTACATATTAAGTATATATTACTCATTTTTTCAAAAAATTTCTTGGTGCGGAAGTTGACGGATTCACGTCTTCAGATTTCAGTTACTTTTATATCACCAACCCGATCGACCGCTTCCTCGTTTCATATTGTAAAAAAACATTTGTCTAATTAAATTGTACAATATCAATATTTAATATTAATAATTTAGTATTGAAAATAATGTTTTTAGATAATGTTAGATAGTTGATAGGGATTACCATTCGTAAAAACTAATAATCTTGAGGCTGGCAACCTTGGAGTTCGTCTATCAATTTGTATTTTGTAGAACTCTGAGTGTTGTTTGGAGGACACGGAACAATAGGAGTGCAATGTTGAGCCAACCAACCCGCAAGTTCGCTTGTCAATTTGTATATCGCGGAATTTGGGTGCTATTTGTAGGCCACGGAACAATAGAGGCCCAACTTTGAGCCCGCCAGCCTGAGAACCCACAATCCAAAAAGTGGCTAAGTATGCAATGCGGGATACGTACATGATCTATAAAATATCATGTCCATACTTTACAGAAGTACATATTTAGTACGTATTACTCATTTTTCAGAAAATTTCTAGGTGCGAAAGTTGGCGGATTCACGGCTTCAAATTTCACTTACTTTTATATCACCAACCCGACCGACCGCTTCCCCATTTCATATTGTACAAACTTTTTTGTCTAATTAAATGGTACAATATCAATATTTAATATTAATAATTTAGTATTGAAAATAATGTTTTTAGATAATGTTAGATAGTTGATAGGGATTACCATTCGTAAACAATTGCAATCTTGAGGCCGCCAGCCCTGGAGTCCGTTTGTCAATTTCTATATTGCGGAACTCCGAGTGTTGTTTGTATGACACGAAACAATAAGAGTGCAATGTTGACCCAGCCAGCCCTGGAATCTGCTTTCCAATTTGTATATCACAGAATTGTGTGTGCTATTTGTAGGCCACAGAACAATAGAGGCCCAATTTTGAGCCCGTCAGCCCAAGAACCCGCCATCCAAAAAGTGGCTAAGTATGGAATGTGGGATCCGTACATGCTCTATAAAATCTCATGTTCATACTTTATAGTACATATTTAGTATGTATTACTCATTTTTCGGAAAATTTCTAGGTGCGGAAGTTGGCGAATTCACATCTTCAGATTTCACTTACTTTTATATCACCAGCTCGACCGACCGCTTCCCTGTTTCATATTATACAAAAATTTTGGCTCGCGGTTTTCCGAATAGGCGAGTTACCAAATACGCGGGTTCAATATTGCGTTTCCATTGTTCTGTCGCCTGCAAACGACACCCTGGCTTCCGCGATTCACAAATTAGCAAACAAATTGAAATAAAAGAATATATACTATGTGAATTCTAATGGAAAAATCATATGAACGAGAGGACATTAAAATTAAAATTCGTCATTGTTATACTTGCGGTGAAACTAGCAGTACAAAGACTTTACTTAAACATCCAAAAAATGATTTTCTTGTAACTTTTTGATGCTTCTCTTATACAAACAAATCCTGGAAAGTATAAACATCGCTCAATGTATCTATTCCTTAATTGAAGAACCTGTTAACATGTTTAATGCACTCTATAGTTACTGTTATGACCAATTCCCGCTTCCGAAAATTGCCATCTACTTTCTCTTTCCCCTCTGTTTTCCCTTTCTTTACTTACTCATTTTTCGAAAAATGTCTAGGTGCGGGATTTGGCGGATTTGTGTCTTCAGATTTCCATTATTACTTTTATATCACCAGCCTGACCAACCGCTTCCCCATTTCATATTGAAAAAAAAAATTGAATCATGGGTTCCTGCATAAGCGGGTTCAACATTACATTTCCATTGTTCTGCTTCCTGCAAATAGTATCCGGACTTCCATGACTTACAAATTAGCAAACAAATTCCCCTTCATCTCGTATGCTTTTGCTTTTTGTTTACTTGGTCCTTTTTCCAAATGTCTCATGCTTTTATATACAAAACCCAAAGTTCAGAAATATACAAATTGCCCTCTCAACATTGCACTTACATTGTTACCCTATGCACAAACAACAGCCGAAATTCTGCGACATACAAATTGACGACTGATATCTGTCATTGAGATGCAATATGACCATTGGTTGCTCACGTCTCCTGGGTATATCTTCTATCCTCTCTCTTTTTGTAACCCACCCAACCTCTTTCCATACTTGGGCATTTCTTGGAATCCATTTCGTGGGTTGGCAGGTGGACGAAATGTACAATGCTTGGTCTCAATTTTCCATCACCACTACCTTCGTACTTATTTCCAGATATGCAATAATTAAGCTTTAATGCTAGTAGTTCATCCTGCAGAAACTATTAAGATTGTCATTAATGTCTGGAAGGCCGGAGAAGATTTGTCATTACTATGAATTAAACCAAGATTTGCGGAGAAGAGTGTTATCCTTTCCAAGTATTCATTTCAAACATGATGTAATCTGTTTCGTGGGCCGACGGGTTGTGCCTTTAAGAAATCTCTAATTCTTAATCTCTCTTCGTCGTCGCTGCCACCTTCTCACTTTTTTCTAAATATGCAATTAGTGAGCTTTAATGGTAACAGCTCATTCTTCATGAACCCTAGATATTGTCATTGATCAGTGAAAGGCTCGAGGAGATATTCCATTGATATGCATTAAAACATAATTTGCAGAGGGTTATATTATCCCTCCCCAATTTTCATTTCAAACATCTTCTGGAGCAAACAGAAATTCTCGTTAACTTGTGGCAGTAGTTCTATCCAGATACAATAAACACATTCAGGGATAATGGCCAAAGGTTCCAGTATTCCAAGGCATATTCTTACTACTCATCTCCCTCTGCCTAGGAGCAAAAAAGGAGATGGTCCCTTGGTACACCGAGAGATATATTTCAAGCCAAATAATTCCAAGGCAACACTGCCTACTAAGAGAACCTACCCAATTGCATTGATGCCTGGCGCAGAGGTTGATGTCATGGATTACGACCTGAAAGAAGATGATCTGATGGGTGATGATATGACAATGGATGATGGCAATGCAGAAACTATTCCCACTCATGTGCCCAAATTGAAATCAACCATAATGGGAGGAACTTCCCGACTCAGTGATGGTGGTCCTGACAACACCAAAAGGAGTTTCAGAAAAGAAACCGATGTTGAAAGAAACAGTCGCTTTGTAGCTCTAAAGTAGGAATTTCAGAGGTCCAAATTAGTCCATTCTGGGTGGAAGACTTTCACTGTAAAGAAATGATATGTTGATGCTCCCAGAGATATATTTCAAGCCAAAAAAATATTCACTTGCGAGACTACTGTCATGTTCTCTGGATATACAATTAACATCTTCAGGAATGAGGACCAGAACTCTCACTGGTGCAAGGCATATTTCTACTAGTCCTCTCCTTCCACCCAGAATGGACTAATTTGGGCCTCTGGAATTGCACGTGCAACCTATGTCCCTGAAGTCTTTTCGACTGTGCAGAGGCAGTTTCTAGTTGTGTCTTAACTTTCAATTAAGGGTTATTCCACACTGCAACGTTTTTCATCTTCTTCCTCATGGGAAGCTTCTAAAAACTATCAATTTTACCACAGGATGGTTCATCGAGGAGAAAACTACAAGGATCCTGCATACTTTGGATCCTCTATCTGTGTCTGTGGCAGATACGTTCAATGTTTTGGCCCGAAGAACTGGGTCCAATTTCTAAGGATAGATGTACAATACTCGATGTGTTTCTTCTTTTTTTTTAAATGGATTTGATATTAGAATAATTTTCCTTGGAGTCTTCGTTGTTGCTTCTTTTCTTGATTTAACGCCTGTTCTCATTGGAATGGTTCAGTGGTCTTATAGTTCTTCGATATTGTATTTACTTAGGTAATTTGTTCTAAGATGGAACATCTAATAATCATATGACAATGTACTGTGTCAATCCAATAGGCTTTTATGCAAACAAAAAAAGGATTACACACAGTTTCAAACCAACATTCAATTCTATTCGCAATGCAGATAGAACATAGTAATACCAAAGTACAATGTTGCAGCAAAATCGTCATTCTTGTTTCTAGACATGCAATTATTAAGTTTTAATGCTAACAACCCATAATGCAAGAATTTTAATACTTAAGTTAATATGTTACAGTCATGGAAGAATGTATCAAGAACACACTTACACCCACACGTTCCAATAAAATCTAATCTTCAACAAAACATTTGTTGACAATTAGTAGAAAATGAAGTTTAATACTTACGTTAATATGTTATAGTCATGGAAGAATGTATCAACACCCACACGTTGCAATAAAATCTAATCTTCAACAAAGAATTTGCTAACAATTAGTAGAAAATGATGGTTTTGCAACAATGGGGCTTGTTTGAAACCAATTCGCGCTTAAGAAAACTGCCCTCTGCCTTTCTATTTTCCCACTCTTTTATCCCGTGTAGTTTATCTTCTTGGTTACTTAATCATTTTTTTCCGACATGCAATTATTAATTTTTAATGTTAACAACCCATAATGCAAGAATTTTAATACTTATGTTAATATGTTACAGTCATGGAAGAATGTATCAAGCACACACTTACACCCACACATTCCAATAAAATCTAATCTTCAACAAAGCATTTGTTGACAATTAGTATAAAATGAATTTTAATACTTAAGTTAATATGTTATAGTCATGGAAGAATGTATCAAAACCCACACGTTGCAATAAAATCTAATCTTCAACAAAGAATTTGCTGACAATTAGTAGAAAATGATGGTTTTGCAACAATGGGGCTTGTTTGAAGCCAATTTGTGCTTACAAAAACTACCCTCCGCCTTTCTATTTTCCCACTCTTTTATCCCTTGTAGTTTATCTTCCTAGTTACTTAATCATTTTTTCCGAAAATTCCTTGTTGCACGGGTTGGTGGATTCACGTGTTTTGACCGAGCACTTCCCCTTTGTCTAAATTGGCTCTCTATTGTTCTGTGTCCTACAAATAGCACCCAAAGTTCCACGATATACAAATTGATAGGCGGACTTGCGTGTTGGTTGGCTCAACATTGCACTTATATTTTTCTGTGACCTCCAAACAACATTTGAAGCTCCACGATATATAGATTGACACACTGGCTCCAAGGATGGCGGGCTCAAGATTGCCATTCTTTACGGATGGAAAAGTGCTAAAACGAGCCACATACTACATTTGCATCACAAAAGTTATATTAAAGGGAAAAGCATTTCCTCTATAGTTTTGTGTCCTACAAATAGCACCCAGAGTTCCGCACTATACAAATTGACAGTCGGACTTGCGGGCTGGCTAGCTAAAAAAATGACTCGGAGTTCCGCGATATACAAATTGACAAACGAAGCATACAACCAAGAACCAAGTAAACTTGCAGATTGTATTCCTAGTCACTGTTTTCTGTGCCTACCACTTTTGCACTTCTTTCCAAGTATATATCTTGGCAGGATAATGGGATGTCTATTACAGATGTGAATATATTGGCCCTTATTTTCCGTCTTCTATACTTATCCAAATATTTGTTTCTCTTTTCCCTAAATTTATCTTTCTCGTCACTTATTCATTTTTTCGAAAATGTTTGGTTGCACGCGTGGGTGGACTTGTGCGTTCACGTTTGAACTGCTAGTCTTATATCACGACATCGACAGACCGGTTCCCCATTCCATACCCAAACACTTCTCCGACTGTAGATTCCCAACAGGCAGGCTATAGATTGGACTTTTATTGTTCCATGACCTACGAACAGTACCGTCACTTCTACGATATACAAATTTACAACCAGACTTAGATCATACCGTCTTCCGTATTACGGTCTACCTATCATGCCCTCTTCCGTGGTACACATTTTGCACTAAAAACTTATGAGAAACACAATTTAACCATCAGGTCCTCACGTCTTCTGTGGAACTATTGTCACCCCATTTTGAAGCCCGTATGTCCGCTTCCCATACTTCGCCATTTCTTCAAATTTCTTTCGCGGATCATCGATTTGGCGGGTTCAAGAAATATTCAATTCCTAGTTATCGTTTCCTGTGCCCGCACCCTTTTTCAATTAGCAAGCGTTACTTTCAAACATCATGGAATGTCATTTGAGCATCGTCAGGTTGGTCCGTTCATGAAAACTTCAATCCTCACTTATGAGAACGAGTTCGCCCAACCATTTCCCTATTCCATACTTAGCCACTTTCCAAAAATTATGAAAATATACAAACTGATCACTGAACTGCCCCGTCATTCTCTCTTATGTTTTACATGTTTTGCAGTCAAAAATTCAGATACATAAAATTTGACCATGGAACACTTGCCTCTCCTGAGTATCCCCATAACCCTATTTTGAATCT
>JZKD02S1707056.1:196392-226316 GCA_000966675.3 Picea glauca
ACAACAATTATGTGGAGATACAATGAACATCTTCAGATGCGAGGACCATAACTTCCAGTGGTACAAGGCATATTCTTACTACTCAACCCCTGTCGCAAAGAACCAAGTAATTTGTACCTTTGGGATTGCTCGTGCAGGCTGTGTCCCTAAGGTTTTTGACTGTAAGGACCTGGTCTCTTGGTGTGCCGATAAATTTATTTCATACCAAAGAATTATTCCACTATGGGACCGCTCTTTTGTTTCTTTGTCACCTCAGGTCTTCTGCTAGATGTTAAGATTGTTGGAGCCAACATTGATGTTCAAAGGAGAAAATTGCAAACAGTTCCTAGAAAAGCATAATAACAAGTTGGACCTCTTGCCCCATTTATTGGAAGACCCAATTCTAGTTCCTGAAGATATCACAAGCTTGCAGGTTAGTTCATTTAGAAATCCATTCCAAAAAATTGCCTGGTTGTTTACAAGAATAATGGGACAAGAGTCCATAGCAACTGTTTATTGGATGGCTCTTTATATTTTGTATTTCATAGTCAACGAACAAGCCATTTTTTATTGGGGCAAGTTCATTTCCCATGAAATATGTTCCCAATTGTCAAGCTTCAAAAGGGAAAAGAAATTTTATATGTCATCCTACTTAGTTCTTACGATAGCACATTGTTGTCAATTTCCAGAACCGTCTCCGTCCAAGATGTGAACTGGAAATTCGACCTATTAACATTCTGGTACCAAGCCTTGTGGAAGCACAAGGATTCCCACTGTTTTTATGAGGTTTTTAATGGCTTTATGTTTGTTTTCAAAGTTTTTTTGTTAGGAGAAGATGCTCCCTGCATATCTGAACATGCAACCAATTTTTTGAATAGGAAGGGGACACTTGAACATTTGGATAATTATAGTGTGATAAGAATTTTTGGCTCCACAGAAAAACCTACTCTCCTTCCATGTCATATTACGGACATAATGTTTGTTGCAGAAATAGCACGACAATACAACTATTGGTTGCATCTATTGCAAAAGAAGAGAAAAAAGCAGTTCATTCCTCTACCTTGGAAAGTCGGGGAGTTCGTGTTGAAAAACATCAACAAAATTGATGAATTCACAGCGCATTCTAGTAACTTCAACCTCAGATATGTTGAAAGCATAAGAAGGTTCGACCCCGATAATACTTTTTGACAACATTTACAACACTTGGCCTCGGCGATAGTTTTTTCAAAAAACACATGTCTGAAAACAAAGACACTAGTAGCAACACTCCTGCTTCTGATGTCAACAACCTAGACACACTGCAAAGCAACACTAAATTGTATAGACAACAGGGGAAAGGCCCCGGTGACAAAAGTGTTCAATCGGCGAATAACACTCCAAAAAGTACGACATCCTGGAGCATCGCTCCAATGGCCCACCACAACAACGAAGAAACTTAGAGTTCTTCAAACGAAGGAGGAGATAACGACCCTCGTCACTCTAAAATTGATAGTTCTCACAAGCTTCCAGTAGGCAAGAAGAGAAAAAAAAATGTGGGACAGGCGGAAGAGATGGAAATTCAGAGTGAGAACATGGAACTTGACACTGATATGAATAGCATGCTCTGCTACCTTGATCAGCTCAGAGACGCCATCTAGCATAGTCTTCCAATGGACATATCCGATACCAAATTTTTTTATGAATATGAATCCTTCATGTTCCAGAGCATTGTTTTTGACAACCAGACCAAAAAATTGATAATTGAGAAAAAAGATGTAAAAAATAAGAAAGGAAAATCTCATTCAGAGGTTGACCTTGCCAACATGCGTTCATCCCAAATCTGTCAACTTCACAAGGCGAGCAGAGATGCACTTCATGATTCCATTGGAGGCATCAAGGTAGAGAATGTCAGATTGAAGGACCGGGTCAAGGAATTGGAAGAGGGTTTGATTCCTATGCCATTTCTTGCCAATCCTTTGGCAATAACCATGCATGCCACCCCTGCAGCCAACTTAAAAGGATCCTCGAGCCTCCTCGCATCCTGTAGAGTATATGTGGAGAATAATATCAAGAAAAGAATGGAATTGGTTACTGAGGCGTGGAAAACATCACAAACCATCACTTCCCTTGGAACCAAGGCACATAGTTTGCTCAAACATTTGCAGGCGGAGTTAAAAGATGAAGAACATTTCTATTTAAACACGGTCCTTCCTTTTGGCACCATTGCCAACAATATGACAGAAAAAAAAAAAAGACAACAAGATCTTCCATCCTAAAACCGGATTGGTCAATTAAATGCATGCTACAAAGAAAAAGTGAAGAACATGCATCTCATTGTTCAGTCATGTGAGCAAGATATATCAAAGAAAGATAAATTATTCACAGGTTGTCAAGAATAAACTTAGCTAGAAAGACCAACGACTTCCAATACCCTGACTTAATCGCAAACTCCTTACCCTTAACTAGGAAAGAGGTTGATATGTTTAAGCCGTTGTCTTTGGAAATTTTTTGCAGCATCCTTGAATATGATCAAGCTCACGTCGATAACTGGCTAGTCGACTATTTAGTACAGAGTGAGAAAAATCATCAGACTCTGTGTAATCTTTCTATCGACTTCCGGGAATTAAAAAACGATGTTTTCAACATAAAAATCTGGAATGAGATCAACGTCGCCCCAATGAGAAGCTACATTGAAGAATGGCTCGAAAGGGAATTGAAGCAGGT
Source organism: Picea glauca (assembly GCA_000966675.3). NCBI lineage: Eukaryota > Viridiplantae > Streptophyta > Pinopsida > Pinales > Pinaceae > Picea > Picea glauca. The sequence goes on from JZKD02S1707056.1 coordinate 199,075, forward strand.
CGCCGACGAAAGGCAATAGGCAGTTGCCAGGATTCCAGCAGTCGTCGATGACATCAATGAAACGACAGCCGCAAGAAAATAGAAAAGGGGCTCATATGTACCATCATTGTAAGTCTACTAATCGCATCCTGCTTTGTTTATCAACCCAGTGATTTCACTTTTTTAAATAGAAATGTGTAGCCAAACACTTATACCTTTCAATTTATTTTTTTGCAGGTATTGCACTCTATCTTCTTTCTATAGTCATGTTTCTTGTACATATTTCTCTTATGGTCCACAGGAGCCCCAATCCCAGTCTATATGAGAAACGCATTGAAATTTCCAATAATATGTAACAGACTTTTATTTTTTGATGTATTTCAAAATTTCCAGTAATATGTAACAAACTTTTATTTTTTGAGATATTTCAAATAAAACTGTTTTCTTATCTCCTTTTAAATTTATGTCCTCATACATTTTTATCTTTCACCACTCTATATGACAAATGCATTTAAATTTCCAATTTTTTTCTTCCACTATGCACAAATTGTATTTTGTTAAATACAGTCAAAAAATAAATGGTGCTCTACATGCCACGCGTTATTTACTGCATGGATACCACATGTGCTTCATGTTGCTTGCCACATCTTCACTGCAGTTTCCATCTGCCTCTACTACTTTTTCCTATCCCACTTCAACTCGACACACTTAACCAATTATCTCTCTGCGGGGTCGTTCCTTACCACTAACAAAATTTTATGCCCCATGTTCCGTGATATACATGTTGCACACAACATTTCCATGATATACATTTTGCACCGAACACTTTCATCATTTACAATTCGACCCCATTTTCCACAATTTACCTTGTAACCTGCTTGGCAAGGACTATGGTGCCACGCAACCTTGTTTAATCTATTTATTCAACTATAAAAGATGCTCACTCCTTTATATGATGCAAAGGGGTTGTAACTGAAGGAAAGTAGGGAAAAATGCCTTATGTTAAATGATAAATTTTTAGAATAATATTAAATTATTTTAATATAATTGATGTTCATTTCTCATAATGATGTAAGAACTGTAAATTAGGAAGAATGGGGAAAGATGTTTTTTATGTTAGTTAGATAGGTGTTAGATGAAAAAGGTTTTTAATGGAGAATAAACTCTATGATTGCATAAGTTAGAAGGATGTATTACAGGTTGTAGTTTTTAGTCATTTCTTTATTTAAACTGCCCAGATGAATAATCTTGGTTGTTGTTTACATTGACATGATGTATGTGTGATTACCTGAAGGCCCTGGAAGGTACCTCCCTTCTTACAACTCAGATTTTATTGTAATGAATGATTGATTAATTGTGCGCCTGGAATTTAAATAGAATTGCACCTCAAGTTGGTTATTGCTAGATAGATTGTGTATGTCAGATATCTTGCGAGATTGTAAAATAAAGGTCGATTGAAGTAATGTCTAAATGTTTGGATTGTCTGGTGGTGCGTCTTGCAAAATGTTGAATCATTGTTTGTTTTTTCTCGCTCGCATTGAAGGGTCATGTCACGTGTGTCATTGATGTTGGTTGCGTTGGGTTGGTCTGATGTTGGTCCTTAGCTTAGTAAGCCTGTCTTGCTTGTGATGGGAGGGATGTAGACACCTCCTTGTTCCTCAGAACAGTCGTCAGCCTTGAGACCTTAAATGGTCAAAATTGATGGGAACCTGGGCTTGAGCATTGCTTATGTGTCCTGGAGGTCCTAACTTTGCAGGGTAGGATGGGGGGGTAGTCGGTTTATTTCTTCGTCTGATTGATTGTAGTATGTTGCATCCAGTTGCATGATGTGCTAGTATACTATGTTGTTATGTTGTTTGTTGCCTTAATTGTGTGCATTGTGTTCAATGTCAAGTTGTGATGATTAATTGTTGGTCGTTGTTACTTTCCTTATTTTAAAAAAAAAAATTCACTTGTTATGCGTCACATGTTGTCGTAACGACGGGGTTCGTTACAACAACGGTAACGAGGCATTCCCTTCGACGCACCAATTTGCTAATTATTAAATGTTTTTTGTGGTGTCATATTGTGCACAACATTGATGTGTTTAATATACTAGGACACATCAGCAACGAGGCATCCCATAAGACACATCACCCTACTAAATTGTGAAATATCCAGCCCAATGTTGTGCTTTTTACAACACCAGTGCGTTTGTTGGAATTTGAGGCATTGTTGGGTTAATTGTTTTTGTTGTAAATTAGGTGGTGTGATGTGTTAATGTGAACATGTTGGTGCTCCATTGTTTTTAGAGCACCGACATTTTGTTTAGAATTGTTTTGTGTTGTATAATGCACCGGTAATGGGGTGTCTAATGATATGCACCACTATGCCAAGTCATTAAATATTTGTCTCATTGCAGTTCTATAAACAGAATCGATGCATTTTGTGAACCTTGACGCACGACTACAATAAAATATATATGTTGAAAACTAGGTGAATTCAGTTTCTTAAATGGAATGCACTAGAGCTCCATTGTTCCTGGAGTGATGGTTGGTTTTTCACAGTGCATTTTATTTTAGGACACACTGGTAATGGGGAATCCCCTACAACACATCGCTATGCTAAGTTCTTATATAATCATCCTAGTGTCGTGTTATTTATAGCATCGATGCATTTGGTTAAATTTGGTGCATCGCTGGGATAATTTTTTTAATTGAAATTAAGCGATGTGATTTATTAATGTGAATGCTCTGGTGCTCCAATTTTCTCAGAGCACCAACATGTTGTTTAACGGTGCATTGTGTTTTATAACACACATCACACAAAATGCATCACTATGCTTATTTTTCAAAATTTGCCATGGTGTTGTTTTGTGACAGCACTGATGCATATGTTTATAGTGTATGTACTAGTGCTTCATATATATTTTCACAAGATGCACCACTTCAGGGTGAGCTGAAGCATTCATGCTCATCAGACAAAATTGAAAAAAAAAAAAAAATGACCAAATTTCAGGCCAATTTCAATTTTTAATCTGATGAAAATGCAAATAGGAAGGTATTAAACAATTTACCTAGGTTGTTCTACCCTAAGGAGGCATGGTTCTATCGTTGAGAAGAAATGAAAATTCGTGGTGTTTTCCAAAATTTAGAAATGTGTGGAATCTACCAGTGGAGTTGTCAAAGTCACTGTAGAGCACTGCAAATAAGGTGGTCTTGCAAGAAGAATGAACATCGGTGCTTGTCAGAGAGTTTTGAAGCATATAATGAAGTGTAATAATGAAAATCAATTTGGTTATTTTTATTTATTTTACCCTACCTTAGTAAGCTAGAGGACATGGATACACACCGGGTAATAAATTCCAACGACACCAACATGCTTTGTTCGGTGCCTATATTTTTTTATTATAACAAGTAACATTGCTCTTGAATAGTTCAAATMTGASGCGATATTTYTATTTGCACACTAGGGCATATGTACTCTATAGGCGCAACAGTAAAAAAACCTTTGGTCTCCCGCCTCCACTAACAAACTCCACTATAAACAGAGAAGGGATAAATTTTTCAGGGAGGTTCTGTAAAAACCTCCGCTACAAGGTGTTCTCCTTGTAGTGCACTAGTCCATAATGCATGACATTTCAAATTGTAGTATTGACACTTCAATGCTTTAGAATGCATATATATAAATACATTTTTTCACATGAGTGAATATACATTAAGTTATAGTTTATTTAATGAGTATCTACTTGTGATTTATTCACAAGATTGGTTTAAAGAAAATTTAATTCATYATTGTGGTATAAAATTACTTTTAGGAAGAGATTTGAATTTTGCACCTCTTTTAAGTAGGAGTAATCACCAAGTCACYAGGAGGTAATTCCAAAAAATGTTGYGGTGGGGMTTAAGGAGAACATGGGKTGGTCTTGGGCCATACCATGTGCATGTTTATGGTGYTATGCATGCCACAAGTTCAACCCCTACTTATGGGTATATCCATGGCTACCTTAAGRTACCAAGTAAATACAGTGAAAATMTAACCTTAGTCAATGSCATGAAAYTACTYAATGTTGACCATTAGTTCCAAGCCCTTTGGAACTAATTATATCGACACCTTTACAACTAGGTATATAACAATGACATGTAAATAGTTATATGGAAAATAATGCATAAAATTATCCATGTGCATATATAAGTGGATCCAAGCGCACCTCCATGTTCTCTTCAAACCTTGCTGAATGATATTTTTACCTAATACTTTAAGGTAACTATGGGAGCATTCAAATACAGTTGTTGAATTTGTAAAGTATGGATATTGCCACATGCACATAGATATGAGAACCAAGGTCCACCCATGTTCTCCTTATGCCTATCAAATCAATGAAATCAAAGTCTTAAGTTTTCATTATAGAACCCCATGTTCAAATTCTACAAAAACATAATGAAAAATGCAATTTACATTATGTTATTGCAAATATGAAGGTCAATGCTCCCCATAAAATAAAAAAGTAATGCAGTCGCCCCAATTTCTACAATCAATCCCTACAAAAACCAAGCATCCTCCCACAGAGTACACAATGACAAAGTACTAATTTTAAACAAAAATTAACCATTAACAAATACCACAAGGGATTTACTACTACATGAAAAGAAAATCAAAAATAAAACTGGTGGACATGACAGAAAATATCTCCATTAATCCGAGCATAAATTTATTATAGCCATACTACATATCAGATAAATATGGAACGATTCTTTCCTCTATCTTTGACTGTGCATTTGTTTTCTGGTTCTCTGTGAATGCCCAACATTATTTGCTATATGTTCTTCTGTTGTTGTTTTTTCCTTTTTATGTTCTTCTTTTTTTATATTCTTCCTGTGCGAGTTGCAATTAAAATGCTACTCTCTTTTCCTCGGTCGTCGAACTAAGACAAACCAAAACCCCTCTTTTTTTCTTTTCTTCCCTTTTATCTTTTTCATTTCTTGGGCAGTTGAATTGTTCATCCTATTCAACTTCCCCAACCATTTTTTATTTTTATTTTCTTGGGTAGTTACATAGTCCCCTTTTCCAAACTTGTTTTCTAACTATTAAGTTAATGAGATTTAATGGCTGTGGTGACTTAAACCATTTTTTTTCCCTTAATAAATCATCCTACCACTTGTCACAAGATCTTTACCATACACGTGGAGTTTAAAATGCATAATCTATGGCTTTAAAATACACCAGCAAGTGTTGAAAAAACTATGTTGCAGCAATGTGTTTCAACAATTGTTTCAACATAGTGTTACATCAACAGTTACAACATGTGATGCAACAACTGTGTTGCAGCAATTGTTTCAACATAATGTTGCAACAACTATTACAACATGTGTTGCAGCAACATAAACATGTTACAACAATAGGAATTTGACATGTATTCCTTATTATCTTAAACTTGAAATATTTTTGGGTTGATGTGGATTGTTTGAGGCCAAAGATGCTCCTGCATCAGACGTCCTTGGTAAGAAAAACATGAGCCCCAGCTCATGTGGATGCAACTGTAGGTATAACAAAGGATGAATATCCTTGTAGGTGCTCTAACTTCGTTTAAGAAACCCACAATGCATCTTCAGAACCCTTATTTCTCCACTTGACTAAATATTCAAAATATTATTTATTTTAGGTCTTCTTGTGAATCCTCTTCGCTAAAACTTGTTCCAATTATTTGGTTGGTTTAACATGCATTTGTTTCTTCCATTCGATCAAGGTATCTTCATCATAATTCTCATCTCCCTCATGAAACTCGTAAAATTCATCCACATTTAATATTGGAGAAATGTCAAAATATTCCAGTAATTCTAACTTGTATAAATTATCATAAATCTTTCTCAAAATTATGCATGGCCCAATTTTCTTGTAGTTAAGCTTCCTACATGTACCTCTGGGAAATATTTCCTTCCTCAAGTGTGCCATTACTAAATCTCCTTATTACAAAAAATTTCATCTTCTTCACATATTAGCACCTTCTTTATACTTGTCATTGCTCTGTTGTAGCTTTCTCTTAACTTGTTCATGCATTTCTTTCATACTCTTTGCAAATTCACTTGCATCGACACTCCTTTGTCCCCCAGACTAGGAAACTTAACCAAATCAAAAATTCCTTTCAGTGACCTTCCATAAACAATCTAAAATGGAATATTTCCTACATATTTGTTAACAGAATAGTTATAAGCAAATTCATCCTACGCCAAGATCAAATCCCAATGTCCTGAATTCTCCCCACTAAAACTCCTTAAAAAATTTCCAAGAATTTGGTTCACTACCTTGGTTTGTCCATCCATTTGAAGATGATATGAAGAACTGTAAAACAATTTGAGACCCATATTTTTCCAAAGTATCCTCCAAAAATGCCCAAGAAATCTAGTATCCCTGTCAGAAGTGATACTTCTTGGCATCCCATGTAATCTCACAATCTCTCTAAGAAATTAAAAAATCAACTTTAGTAGCATCAGTGGTTTTCTTGCATGGTATGAAATGTGTCATCTTCAAAAATCTATCCACTACAACCATCACATAGTCATGATCACTATGCATCATAGGTAGTCCCAAAACAAAGTCCATACTTTTATCTTTCCAAAACCTCTCGGGTATCGATAGTGATGTATACAATCTTTTGTTTTAACTCTTTCCTTTGGCAAGTTGAAAAATTCTACAGCACCAAACAAATTTCTTAACATCCTTGTTGATGCTAGGCCAAAAATATATTTCCCTGTAACACCCCATATATTGGCCTTAAGCAGTGAGAACATTAGTAATTCAATTATTAACATTTCTTCAAACTCGGTTAGATTGGGATAGATATTTGAGATATGTACATTTGGACCTAATCATGTGTTGTCTGATATTATTTCCACCATTAAATGCTCATGATGATGAAAGCTCTTTGATTTGTTTAAACATGCAAGTTAAAATGTATAATTTAGGCACGTGGATACAAGTTCGAGTTATGTTATGAATGTATAACAGATGCAAGGCATGAAAAAAATAAACATAGATTTTTTTATTGAACGTTAATATAGATATGGTTTCTTGTATGAAATTGTGATGTATATGCATGGATATGAGTTATTGGTGAACTAATATACAGGTTGATGAGTTATGTGATAGCTAAATGACTATAGTGCTAATATAACTTGGATGTCGTAGACATCAAGAAGATAGTGTATGCTATAAGTTGTACTTATTATTTAATTTATAACTAGAAATATTCTATGATATATGGTAAGTATGGTTTTGACAGGACGCAAAGCTTGCCCAAAGTGGTTGTTTGATGGTGTGACTCTAAGAACATTAGTTGCGTAGTATGACTTGATGTAGGGTGTTGACCCTAGTTGAGGAGGGGTAGAGGTATTGCCCACCATTTATCCTCTGAAACTTGGAGTCATGGGAGGCATGTGTGAAGTCATGCTCCCCTAGATGTGTGATGGAGATTGCTAGTTTCCTGTTGGGGAAGCTTGGTCAAGATGTATGACACTTTCGCTTACGGGTTCTATTTGGAGTTAGGTCAATATAATTGATGCTCCAACGTAGTCCAATAGAGGAAGGGATAGGATGGAAGATGGAAGTAGGTTAGGAAAGAAGGATGTTTTGATGTTAGTTGAGAATACTTATTGGGAGCTAGATGTGCCATTGTTTTTTACTCTCTTGGTTCCTACCATGTTTAAAACCCTATTTTGATTCCCTTTTCATATTTGAGTGTGATAATTAGTTATTGATGAATTATTCTAATTTTGTTTGTTAAGATTATTAAATAATGCATTTACTTGATCTGTTAGCATGCATGCCTTGGTGTGATTATACATGAACTATGCACTAGAGGCAGTGGTTGTTTACCTTTAGTACATGCACAAGTTATGTGTCTATTATCTATGCACACATACCCTACACATGTACACTGGTATAATTAATTAATGTATTAATTATTAAACTAGATTATTAAGTATTAGTTGAATGGTTTATTATTAAGTATTAGTTGAATGGTTTAATGACTATGTAAATTATATTGCATACACAAATAATTAGTAGCATTAAGTACCTTCTTTGACTTTGATTGATGGTTGGTATGATGAATTAAATGAGTATGGTGGGTAGTCATGTACATTTTGGGGAAAATTTTCAAATTGCATTTATAAGCTAGCATGAGAAGAAAGACTTTGTATTTTATTTATTTCTATTTTATGTAACTCATTTATATTTTAGTTTTATTTTAATTTTCCCCAAAAATATAGATAAGGTAGGTTGATGGCTAATAATGAGGGTGGTTGAGGAGACTTGGGGAAGGGTGTATGGAAACTTGAGAAATGGAGGAGGAGGTTGAGAAGTTGGAGGAGGTGGAGAGGTTGGAAAATTCTTGGATGATATAATTCTTGTGGTAGTATTCTTAGAGCATATGTGCTTTATTGTTCTTCGAGTCACGAGCACGGAGGACCAGAAAATCAAAAGGTTTCTTGGAACTAGAAAGCTGACTAGGCTCCTAGTTTGTTGGGAGGATGATTATGTTGTTACACTCTGGAAAAGTAGGAAAAAATTTGGGAAAATAATGCTTGGAAGTGGAAGGACTGCATTGCAAATGATTGGCTTCAACATACCAAGGGAAGAGGTATTTTCCTAATATATATTTGTTATGTTGCTACTATTACATTTAAAGAGTAAAATGTGTTACTTCAAATCTTTTGATGCTTGTGTATATAAGTTAACAAATTTTATTTCATAGCCTATCATGGAAAGGCATTACATTTGGTATCAGATCTTAGGCTCAAATTCTAGGGAGAAAAAGGGGCCATCGGGTTTATGTGAAATACTCTAAACAAATAGTAAGTGATTGCATACTAAAACATATATGAACCATGCCATTTTGTGAGGCCTATAGAGGTGGTTTTTAGAATCCTTAGAGTGGTCTTTCAAATATCTTAAAGGCGGGTTATTAAGAACCATAAGGGCACTTTAAGGGATTGTTGAAAGGCCATTAGTGGTCATCAAGGAGGAAAGGGGAGCCATAAAAAGGGATGCAACCTTGTACAAAACGATGGCCAAGCCTTGTCTTAAACCCATGTATCGAATGATGGGATTTGTAGGTTCAAACAAAGATCAAAGTATTAAATGTGTGATTATATAATGATATGCATGTGTAGGTAACGAGATTAGAAGATGATAATGAGTGAAAAAATTGTTAACTGCAAATTTGCATTTATAAAAATAAAAATATAGTAGGTATCAAGTCTAAAATCTTTATTTTTTTTTCACATCCAGAAATGACTTATAAGTGGGAAAAAAAAGGACACATGAAAAATTAATTTAGGGCCAGCATTGACACATTATTTTTATTTCATATTCTTTAATTTTTGCTGTGAAATTTGTTTTTTTGCCATTCTGGGGATTCTTATGCTCTGCAATCTCTTCCCCAGTTAGGCATTTTTAGAATTAATGTTTGCAATTCATAAAAATATTAATAACATCTAGAGGTGGATATCGATTCTATTTTTTAATTAGAAAAGATAGAAATTTATACTGTGTGTCTATGAAATATATATTTGATGTAAGTCTGCATGATGGAGAAATCTATAGTGCGGTGGGTGTGAGGAATCGAAGGAGATGGGGCAGGAAGGGGGTTTGGGTATGCCTCAGAGAAGAGTAGCATTGGTGCTTGCAGATGGGTTGGGAGATGTTGGAATACCATCTCTAGGATTTCATACTCCTCTGCAAGCTACACACACCCCTACTCTAGATACTTTGGCTTGTGATGGAGTTAGTGGACTCACGGATCTAGTGGAGTCAAGCTTGGCATGTGGAAGTGACACTACCCATATTTCTTTATTGGGTTATAATTTGAGTATTTACTACAGAGGCAAGGGTGCATTTGAATCAATGGGAGTAGAGATTTCCATTTCCCTAGGTGACATCACCTTCAAGGTCAGTGTCCTACCTTTGTGTGTGCAAATTTTGTAGATTGACGACATATCTATATCAAAAAAATGATAAATCCTTCATGTTGCAATTTTGTTTGAGGTAGACTCATAGTTTAATACAATTTATTCTTTTTTTTGTTTTTTAAATCCTCTATGTGTTTTGATGCATTTAGAGTTGTGTTGATATTTGCTAGTTAAACTTCTTATACCCATGTTTTTGGAAGCAATACTTTATCCCACTCCCTTCATTCATACTAGGTGTGATTGCTATTATATGTTATTCCTCTACATCTCTAAAACAAACTAATCCTAAGAAGATTATAGCCACCCTATAGCCCATATGAATCCTTTGACTACTAGTATGTCGAATTGGATAGTGGTCGTTAGGTCTACTATAGGTACAGATAGACAAGGCATGTGAGCCATAAACCTATTGGAAATTGGGGCGAGTGAGCATATTATGTCGTAACATAGAAACATGGCAGTAGTGCTGTGAAAATTGGAATCGAGGTAGAGTCTTGGCAAGATCAAGAAATTCATTGTTGCACAATGTGCAGGTGATACATAGAGTACCTACCTCTATTTCAACAATTTCTTTAACATAAGGGCACCCTTTTCCTCATTCAAAGGCTTTTTATTCTTCCATAAAGGCATATGTCCACCCACAGTCTCAAACTCAAAATTGTAAAGCTACATGTTATGAGTACTCACATTGTAAGAAAAGTGCCAAAGTACAATGCTCGAGTTTCAATGATGCACATACCCATTTACTATGGCGGTTCCAAAGCTTAAAGATTCCACTACACTCTCCATTTCTACAACCATGTTTGTAGTGTGTGGTAATTTAAAAAAAAATTGTGAAAGTGCTTCCTTTAAACTTAAGAGAAGCAGGATAAACATTACAACAGGGCCAAAAAGGTCATGAACCACAAATTGTCCATTCGTGCAAGAAAAACAATTGTTGAGGGATGAACCACTGAGTGCAAACACTTTCGTGAGGCTATGCTTCCATTACATAAAGTTATTCTTCCATCAAAATTACTCGGACCTTGCACCTAGAGAGGTGTTACATAGGGTCGCAAACTTCCAATGAAAAGTCATCACATATTATTAGTATATGTACATGTCATTTTCTCCTGCAGTAGGATTACTCCAATTCCATACTTGCATCTCATGTTGCTAAACCTTGGTTGGTAATATTGATAAGTGGTAAGATATGTGAAATGAATCAAGATCAACAGTCATTTTAGTACTCTGAATTGGTCAGTGCTCAAGCTTTCTATCAGTAGGATCTTTCATCATGGATAAAAATTCTTGAGACAGTAAATTTTTTCATTTTTTTCACTGACTTCAATTTCTTAGTTCTATAGGCAATAAAGTACAATCAAAACTACTCTTCAAAATAATTCCATTAGAAAATATTGAAGATTTTATGGAAGGTGAAAATGCAAATGCTTTCAAAATGATTCCATTAGCAGAAGTTCAAAATTTAATGAATAGATTACTTGCAAGAAAGAACTTCTCAAAGAAGGAGAAATAAACCTTGATCGATATCATAACTATAGCCTCTAGATACAATATAGACAAGGCCATCCAATGGACTATTCAAGTAAAGGGCCAAATTGTCAGCAAGCAACGATCACAATTCACTCAATGATAGAAAAACAATATGCTAAAGTACAATTGAATCTCCAAAAGGGACCAAATTCCAAATAATTTTTGTTTTCATCTACAAGGTACAATTATTGAGGTCACATTTTTTGCTTACCATGTATGAAGTCCTTGAAGGCATTCCTTTGATATTATTTTAATGTATGGAAAGTGGGAGGGTTGTGCAAGTCTGCAAATGGAGATATTTTAAAGAGTCATTCGCATCCCATAAAATGGAGTGAAGTGTAATGCCCCTTTAGTGTGGGATGTGCCTATATGGATCATAAATATACAATAGCACTTTGTTGTTGAGGCTTAACCTTATAAATACAATCCATGTAAGAGTAAATAGTGGTAGGTGACTGGATTTCATAATGAATTTCATAAGCTTTAGACTTCAATACATTATTTGAAGGAATCAATGGTGCATTGGGAACTTGGTTAGAGGAAAACCAAGATGGAATTGATAGAGGTTTGAATTCCTGGATTGATTGGCTTGAATCATTTGCTTGAAGTGGGTTGCTTTCCTAGGCCACATTAACTAACAAAGAATGGATAAAAATGGTCTCTTCCTTACCAATAACTGCACCCACTTTTACCTTACCAATAACTACACGCCGACAATTTGTTAACCTTACCCTATTGGCGGTGATGCGTTGATCAAAATTTATTACAACAAGCATAACCACTTTTACACAGTCACAATTACAACACCACACGTGTTGTTTTTCACATAAAATTTTCACTGAACAACTTCCAGACTAAATCAAAAAGTTCAGTTAGATTTGAGACAGAAGTAACGAAACTGAAGTTACTATAGATCGAGGTGAAATTTTGGTTAGGATCACACTCGGTTTACTGGATGAGCGAATAATTTCCTATTAGTTACTCCATTGGTCATGACTTAGACTTTATTTATGTACCAAACATGTAGTCGATCATAAGGTGCGCCTTAGACTTTATTTATTTACCAGACACATATTCAATCATGAGGTGGACTTCAATATGAGATTGACAATGGGAATGAGTAGGAAATGAGAATGACAATCCGCCACTTGGAGAAGCCCTAGTATGAGGACATAACATATTGTTGAAATAGTGTGCCAAGATTTGTACAAGATAAGTCATAAAGTCTGATGCATAGTTTATTATTCAATTACGCTATAGAGTAATTTAGAAGAAGAGAATGAGAGTATTTATGTTTAAATTTTATCATGTAGCGACATACTTTAGTAATGCAGAACTTGACTGTGGAAATAGTTTAGGTATATTTATAGTTTAAAAATTATTTTTATCATAGGTTGATGGAGTTTAGAAAAACAATAAATTAAATTGTGATTTAATTTTAGGTGAAAGTATTATATTGTATTAAAAGAAAGTATTTTACAATTAATTAGAATATTGTTGTTTACTCATCTTAGTAATTCAATTATTAACATTTGTTTGGGCTCGGTTAGATAGATTGGGATAGATATTTGAGATATGTACATTTGGATCTAATTATGTGTTGTTTGATATTATTTCCATTGTTATATGCTCATGATGATGATAGTTCTTTGATTTGCTTAAGCATGCAAGTTAAAATGTATAATTTAGGCACGTGGATGCAAGTTCGAGTTATGTTCTCAATGTATAATAGATGCAAGGCATGATAAAAATAAACATAGATTTATTGATTGAATGTCAATACTGATATGGATTCTTATATGAAATTACGATGTATATGCATGGATCTGAGTTATTGGTGAACTAACCTACAAGTTGATGAGCTATGTGATAGTTAAATGACTATAGTGTTGAGGTAACTTGGATGGCATAGACATCAAGAAGATAACTTATGTTATAAGTTGTACTTATTATTTAATTTATGATTCAAAATATTGATATGATCTGTGGTAAGTATGGTTTTGACAAGACACACAACTTGCCCAGAGTGGTTGTTTGATGATGTGAATCTAAGAACAACAGTTGCACAGTATGGCTTGATGTAGGGTGTTGACCCTAATTTTATGAGGAGGGGTGGAGGTATTTCCCACCGTTTATCCTTCAAAACTTGCAGTTGTGGGAGGATTGTGTGAAGTCATGCTCTGTAACAACCCTAATTAATTCTTTAATTATCATGAATGATAAATATTAGTTTAATGAATTATTAAAATAGATTTATGGACACTTTATTATAAAATTATTATTATTGGTAGTGGAACCAATTAATGGGAGGGATAAGGTGGTTGAGGAATTAATGGGGGGAAGGTCGTTGGGGAAATGGATTTGAGGGAGGAAGATAAGGGAGAAGGGAGGACTCGGGAAGGGGATCTTTGGTTTTGGGTGATATTTTTTATTTATGGAAGGGAAGAAAATTGGGAGAGGAAGAAAGAGGAGGGCAGGAAACAGTTTCTGGCTGCAACAGTTTTGCTTACAGTTTACTTGAGGACTCTCAAATAGGGGCACTGTTGTTGCTGGGAATTTTGGGCTCGGGGCCCAGGAAACTGTAAGGATTCCTGGAGCTAGGGAGTCAGAGAGGTTGTTCCTAGTTGGTTGGGAGGTTACTCAGTTGGGCATGATCCATCAACTTTAGGTTCATCATCATCAACAACATCATCAGCTTCAAGTTCAACATCAAATTGAGGTGAATACCTTATGCATTCCCTTATACTTATATTGTTGTTCATTATGCTCATTATGTTGTTGTTCATTATGCTTATTATGTTGAACATTATTATTATTCTGGAACACTAAACAAAGAAGTAAATTGGAACAGTAAATAAAGAAGTAAATTTAGAAAGAATTATTGTATTTATATTTATTTTATGAGGCTCTATATGCATAGGCCTTACATGCTCCCCTAGACGTGTGATGGTGACTACCAGTTTCCTATTGGGGAAGCTTGGTTGAGATGCATGACACTTCCGCTTATGGGTTCTATCTGGAGTTAGGTCAATATAGTTGATGCTCTAGCTTAGTTCAACAAAGGAAAAGACGGAATGGAAGATGGAAGTAGGTTAGGAAGGAAGGATGTTTTGATGTTAGTTGAGAATATTTATTGGGAACTAGATGTGCCACTGTTTTTTACTCACTTGGTTCCTACCATGTTTAAAACCCTCTTTTGATTCCCTTTTGATATTTAAGTGTGATAATTAGTTATTGATGAAGTAATTTTGTTTGTTAAGATTATTAAATGATGCATTTACTTTATCTGTTATCCTACATGCCTTGGTGTGATCATACAAGAACTATGCACTAGAGGCAATGGTTGTTTACCTTTAGTACATGCGTAAGTTATGTGTCCTCTAGCTACGCACACATACCCTACACATGTACACTAGTACAATTAATTAATGTATTAATTATTAAACTAGATTATTAAGTATTAATTGAATGGTTTAATGACTATGTAAATTATATTCCATACAAAAATATCTTGTAGCATTAAATACCTTCTTTGACTTTGATCAATGGTTGGTATGATGAATTAAATGAGTATGGTGGGAAGTCATGTATATTTTGGGGAAAATTTTGAAATTGCACTTATAAGCTAGCATGAGAAGAAAGACTTTGCATTTTATTTATTGTTATTTTATACAACTCATTTGTATTTTAGTTTTATTTTAATTTTCCCAAAAAATATAGATAAGAGAGGTTGATGGATACTAATGAGCGTGGTTGAAGAGACTTGGGGAAGGGTGTTTGGAAACTTGAGAAATAGAGGAGGAGGTTGAGAAGCTAGAGGAGGTGGAGAGGTTGGACAATTCTTGGATGATATATTTCTTTTGATGGTATTCCTAGTGCATATGCGCTTTGTTTTTCTTGGAGTCATGGGCATGGAGGGCCAAGAAACCAAAAGGTTTCTTGGAGCTAGGAAGGCGGCTAGGCTGCTAGTTGGCTGGGAGGATAATTTCGTTGTTCCACTCTGGGAAAGCAGGAAAATATTTGGGAAAAGAATGCTTGGAAGTTTAAGGACTACATTGCAAATGATCAGTTTCAATAGACTAGGGGAAGAGGTATTTTTCCTAATATGTATTTGTTATTTTTATGCTATTCCATTTAAAGAGTAAAAAGTGTTACTTCAATTTTTTTGATGCTTGTGTATATAAGTTAACAAATTTTATTTCATATCATCTCATGGAAAGGCGTTACATTCCCTCACTAATGTCATGCTCTTATCAACACCAAAATGTCCACCTAAACCTCCATTATGTATCTCTCTAATAAGATTCATCCACAATGAGCTCCATGGAATACACAAACCTTGGTTCTTGAACAAGAAACCTTCTTGAAGATGAAAATCCAAATATGGTGTTCTATCAATTCTCCAAGGTGCTTTGCATGCTTTCCAAGCCTCTACAAAATCTACATCTTCTGCATACAATTCATTTATACATTCCAAGATAACAACTTCAACTAACAAAGTATTCAACAACATTATCCTTCAGCTCAATGCATATGCAATTATGTTTGAATTTCCAGACCCGTGTTTCAAAACAAATGAATAACTTTGCAAAAATTCTACCCATTTGGAATGATTTTGATTTAACTTACCTTGACTATTGATGTATTGCAACACCTTATGATTATTAAATAAGACAAACTCCTTTGGTAACAAATAATGTCGTCATTTCTTCGAGGCTTGTACAATAGCATAAAATTCTTGATCATAAACATGGGCATCATTCAATTTCTCGCTGAAGAATGCAATTGGTCTTCCTTCTTGGCTCAAAACTAGTCCAATCGTTGAACCACTTGCATCACAGTCCACTTGAAACACTTTATTGAAATATGGAAGTCCTGAAATTGGTTGTTCAGTTACCTTTCTCTTCAAATGACTTCATGGCTGCTACTGTCTACTTACAATTTCCCTTCTTCATGCATTCAGTAAGTGGTGCATAAATCTTGATGAAATTTCTGATAAATTTCCTGTAGAAGCTTTCCAAACCATGGAAACTTCTCACATCAAATGTACACTTAGGTGTTGGCCACTCCAAAATAACCTTAACCTTTTCAGAATCCATCTTCAAACCTTCCTTGGAAATCACAAATCCCAAGTATACTAAATCTTCTTTCATGAATGTACATTTCTTCAAATTGATCAACAATTTATCTTCTCTCAACCATTGTAACACCTTTCTCACATGCTCTAGGTGTTCTTCTTTAGTCTTGCTTAAAATCAAAATGTCATCTAAGTACACAACAACAAACTTGCCCAAAAAAGGTTTCAAAACTTCATTCATAACTCTCATGAATGTGTTTGGTACATTGGTTAGTACAAATGGCATAACTAACCACTCAAACAACCCATCCTTTGTCTTGAATGTTGTCTTCCATTAATCACCTTTCCTTATTCAAATCTAATGGTAACCACTCTTCTAATCAATCTTTGAAAAGTACTTGGCCCCACTCAAATAATACATGAGGTCATTCATTCTTGGTAAATAAAATTTGTACTTGATAGTAATCTTGTTAATATCTCGTGAATCGGTACACATTCTCCATTCACCTCCTTTCTTGGGTGTCAAAATTGTAGGTACAAAACATAGAATCAAACTCTCTCTGACCAATCCTCTATCAAGCAACTCTTGCACCTGCTTATTTACTTCCTCATGCTCTGTTAGAGTCATCTGATAAGGAGCTTTATTCGGTAGACTTTATCTTGGTATCAAATCAGTCTGATGTGATATACTTATCAAGGGAGGTAAACCTACTGGTAGATCATCTCCAACAATCTCCTTAAATTCATTCAACAAAGGTTGAATTTTCAGTGGCATAAAAATCATTTTTCCATTCTCCAAAACTTCTCTTGGTACCAAGGCCAAACAAAAATGATTCCTCTTCTTTTCTCTCAAGAATTCCTTAGTTGAACAAATAATAGTGCGACTGCTGCTACAAATATTTGTTTTGTCCCTTTCCTTGCTATCACTACCACTCAACTCAATCTCCACCATTGGTTCCTATCTGTATCGCTTTCCATCCTTTAAAAATTCATAAGTATTATTCCTCCCATCATGAAAAACTTTTATGTTAAACAACCATGTTCTTCTGAATAGTATGTGACAAGCATCCATCTCTACCATGTCACATAATACCTGCTCACTAAAATTTCCAATCTGAAAAATCAACAAGCATTGCTCAGTCACAGTCACCTATT
Source organism: Picea glauca (assembly GCA_000966675.3). Lineage (NCBI taxonomy): Eukaryota > Viridiplantae > Streptophyta > Pinopsida > Pinales > Pinaceae > Picea > Picea glauca. The sequence goes on from JZKD02S1707056.1 coordinate 216,766, forward strand.
GTACTATTTTCAACCATGAGACCTTGTATGGATTTGGATGTGGAATTATTTTCAACTTCAATTTCTCCATTACTTTTGTGGATACTAAATTTGATGTACTTCCACAATCTATGACAAGAAGACAACACTTATCTTGAATTTTGCATTTAGTTTTGAACACTTTCTTTCTATATTCAGGCTCATTTGTTGCCTTTGTCTCAGGCTTGAGTAATACTCTTCTAAACATTAGGTTTTCTCCTTTCTCTTTTTGAAGACTTCCACATTCCCACTAACAATTGTTGTCTTGTCTGCCTGGGTAACTTATGTCCTAGCCTCATTTCTTCTCATTGCATTTTGGCTCTCTGGACATTTCAATTCTTTGTGACCCTCTACTCCACATCTATAACATGTAATCACATACTTACCTCGACCAAAACCTCTACCTCTACCAATGCTTCTTCCTCCTTTGGTATTCTGACTGTTGGTTGTTTCATCCTCCTTTTCACTGTCTTTAGCAACACTTGCTTCACCCCTGCCTCTAGTTCCTTTTCCGTGAAACTTGTACCACAATATTTTGTCAATATTTTATTCCATCTTCAAAGAAACTTGATAGGCTTCATCTACATTATTGAAGTAATGCGTACTCATCTCATCCTAAATCAGATACTTCAACCCATTCACGTATCTTTCCACTCTTTGATACTCTAGTTCCTTTATCCCTAACATGAGGGATAGTTTGAAAAAATCCTTTGTATATTCACGAACAAATGTTTCTTTTTTCCTTAAATTTTGCACATGCTTGCACAAATTCTGTTGTTAATCGATAGGTAGGAACTTCTCCTTGATTTTGCTCACCATCTTCCTCCAGGTTCTAATATTTCCATATCGGTTATCGACTTTGTCTTTCTGCAGCATATTCCACCAAAGTGCAAATCAAACCCTATTGGGATCTTGAACATTCTCATACTCAAAATATCTTTCAAGCTCTCACATCCAATCAATGAGAGTCTCGTCTTTCAAACTACCATCATAGCATGAAACTTCCACCTTTGCACTACCTCTATCTTTCAAAAAATATATTTAATGCATTGTTGGGTCTACTTCCTTGAAATTCCTCTCTTCTTCAGGCTCATCTTCAGACTTTGAACCTGTTTCAGCATCTCCATACCTTTTGGTTTCCATTTCTTCAATCCTCCTTCATAATTCCTCGAGTTCTCTATTCCTTGCACCTCCTCATGTTGCTCCTGCTCTTCGCAGTGTCATCGTCACGAGTTGTCTTGCAACCCTCGCTCGAACTAACATTCATAAGACTTACCTCTAGGAATTATTCTCTCACAACTCAAGAACTGAACCAACTCTGATACCACTTAATGTAGTCACCCTAGTTTTTACAATCAATCCTTACAATAACTAGGCATCTGCCCATAGAGTACACAACAACATAGTGCTAATTTTTAACATAACTTAACCATTAACAAATGCCATAAGGGATTTACTGCTACATGAAAAAAAATCATAAATAAAATTGGTGGTCAGGACATAAAAGATCTCCATTAATCAGAACATAAATTTATTACAACCATACTACATCTCAAGGAAATATGGAACGATTCTTTCCTCTGTTTCTGATGGTGAATTTGTTTTATGGTTCTCTGTGAATGCCCATCATTAATCACTCTATGTTCTTCTATTGTTTTTGCCCTTTTTTTGTTCTTCGCTTTTCCATGTTCTTCCTGTGCGAGATGGAACTAAAATGTTTCTTTCTTTTCCTCCGGCGTCGAACTAAATTGAACCAAACCCCCTCTTTTTTCTTTTCTTCCCTTCTATATTTTTTCGTTTCTTGGGAAATTGAATCGTTCAACCTATTCAACTTCCCCAACTGTTTCTTGTTTTTGTTTTCTTGGGTAGTTACACGGTCCCCTTTTCCAAAACTGTTTTCTAACTTTAAGTTAATGAGATTTAAAGGCTATGGCGACTCAAACAATTCATTTTCCCTTACTAAATCAACCTGCCACTTTTCATGAGCTCTTTCCATACATGTGGAGTTTAAAATGCATAATCTGTATCTTTAAAATACACTCGTGCATGTTTCAACATCGTGTTGCAGCAACTGTGTTGCAACAACGTGTTTCAACATGTGTTGCAACAACTTTTTCAGCACAATGTTGCAACAACTATTACAATGTGTGTTGCAACAACTTTTTCAGCACAATGTTGCAACAACTTTTACAACATGTCTTGCAACAACTGTTACAACATGTGTTGCAACAACATAAACATGTTACAACAATAAGAATTTGACACTTTTTCCTTATTAGCTTAAACTTGAAATATTTTTGGGTTGATGCGGATTGCTTGAGGCCAAAGATGCTCCTGCATCACAAAGACATTTACTTATCTCCAAAAATAGTTATAATAATATGGGAAATGCCTCTTTACAAAAAATGGTAGAAGTTTTCAAATTTTCTCTACCTACCTTGCATGCATATTTTAGACAAATACAACTTGGATAAGTTGACCAATACATGCTTCTCATCATTTCCCTACAATCATGCATAACCCATATTCATCTAAACAGATGTTGAAAAAAGGGCCTTTTATATATGGTTAAAACTTAGGGACATCTAAGACAACATAACCCTCTCCCATGACAAAAACCTAAAATTGAAAATTGAAAATAAAGTGTCTAAATTCCTACGGAGTGATGAAGATATCAAAGACAAAGGAAATCTATTTTATTTTAGAAACACCATCAATCCCAAGCTTGACCATCCTTCCTACCTTAACAAGGTTTCAAAAGGGGTGGTAGGTGCGGGGGGAATCATATATGGTCTCGATGGAAAAGAGTTATTACATTTTGCATGGGGTCTCAATTTCACATCAAACAATCAAGCAAAAGCCCTAGCAGTTTATATGGGGATACACATTTGTTAGTGCAAACAAAGATTCATACATCATTGTCATAGGAGACCCGGAGTTGATTATTAAATGATTGTGCAGGCTCAACAAAACACTCATCCCGGTCTTCAGAGGATCTATCAAAGGATTGAAATTGAGGAGCATAATTTTCACTCAGTAGAATATTACCACATTCTTCGTCATTAGAATGACGAGGCAGATGCATTAGCCAAGGAAGCTAAGCAAATTGATCAAGGTCTATTAAGGTCTATTGGAAACTTCTCCATCCACCACTTACCTTAGGTTTATGAAAAATAAAAACAATTATGGTCGATGTGACCTTTTATCTCATAATCATTGAGTTCATGTATACAGGCGGACACCTTGCCTCCACTTCTCTTTTCTTTCAAGTGAACTTAGGAATTTGGCACATGTCTTGCTATTCTCCCATGCCAACTGTTATTTGTCCTGTGGCATCCTCTTCACCGGCATATGGGATTTTACCTCTACATTTCATCATCTTGTGTCGTTGGAGAAGTTTCATCTACTCTTTCGTGTGCTCACTCAAGGGTACTCGCCTGTGGAACCTTGGTCGGGTCTCATAACATCTTGATTCATTGTCCTTTGGGTACATCTCCTCAGACATGGGAATCTCCCCACAACAATTAAAGATTATCTTCGGCTCGACCTCCAACCCATTCAATCGTTCACTGTGCATTTGGATTTCCCCTCACCACCTCTGGTTCTTGTGTGTTATCTCCCTTTGTTCCTGCATTTGTGATGCCTCAATCTACCTCTGCACGCAACCTCCAATATGGCATCGAAGCTAGCCACTCTTCCACTATTCTTCCCGCAAGATGGAAAACTTGAAGGGGAAAATGTGGCTATAACAAAAAGAATTATCTACCTTGTGTGAATCAAATTCACAACTGAAGAAAACAATTCAGAACAATGAGTAGAAAAGGGACAAGGTAATTGAAATTGTTCCAAGGAAAGTTAACAAGTAGTCAAATCAAATTCGCTCTCATAACAACACAATTCGAGGGGCAATGCAAGGCCAAAATCAGCAGCAAGCATCGACTTCTTCTGTGGGTTCCCATGTTTCATGTGAAGTCAACCGGGAACTGCAACATCAGGTACATTGCATCAAGAAAGAAGATAACTAGGAGGAGGTGGACACCATCGTGAAGATCAATTAATTCTTGGTTCATGCTTTGCAAAATATTTTTTTTGTTGCACTCTTATGTTAGAGTATACACTTGGAAATATGCAATAAATTTTGTATCTAAATTACCAAACATAGAATAATTGTGGTTGGCCTCCTCTCATGTCTTGCTGGAGGCCTCCCCAAAGCTTGGAAATTTTTGTAAACTTTGGTTGTTTCAGCATTGTTGTAGTCCCCCTTTTATAATATAATCCTACCCATCTTAAAAAAAAAACAAGGTTGCAAGCTTCAAGAAAAAAATGGTGATTGTGAAACTAATAATTGACTCACATTATCTGCATAGAGAAATCAACAAATGGACTATTCCAAAAACTCCTTTGGAAAAAAGAATCTGTGATTTATGCAACTTAAAGGAGATTGAGGACAAAATTCATTTCATTCTAAGATGTTCTTTATACAATGATATTAGATGTGCTTACACTAATATTTTTGGTCACAACTTGGCTTAGGAAATCCTAAACCAGGACAACTAAACTAAGCTTGGAGATTTTATTATGATTTTAAAATCACATCGAAACAATTGCAAACACAATTATTTTAGGATTTTAATTTCTTAGTTTTCTTTATTCACTCTCTCTTTTCTAGGTTCTACACACCAAGCTAGTTTAAAGGAGATTCAAAGACATCATCATCATCATGTATCTTTGAATCTAAATTTCCCCAAGTACAATATCTATTAACGTGATTTGCGACAAGTATACATTTCTAAGAATACAAAAATAAAGCACCAATTTTTTATTACATTGTCATTAATTCATAAAGAATTCATACTCATAGGAAATATGTAAAATTTAAGTCTCTCATATATAAGTTTCTTATACTACGGTCAAGTAATACACAATTAATACATCATGTTTGTGGTTTTCGAATAGTTTCTATGGATTTAAAATATCTTCTTATCTTATGTGCTATCCTATATTGGTTATGAGGTTTGGTTTGTGGCAACATATAAATCTCAATATATCATGATCCTTATGCCAATGGAACTATCCACAAAAGTAGTCGTTATCCTACTAACATAATGGTGGATTGTTTCATGCACACTGTATGCTTGATCAACCTTCCCCTCCTTTATGGGATGTGTTGTGTGGGTTCTTGTGTGTGAATATAATAATCAATAAGTAACACACATGATATAAACAATCGAATATGTTGTGTGTCAGCATCTTGGAATAGTTAAAGTTGTGAGGTCTAGTTCACAACAACATATAAATCCCAACATACCATGATCTGTATGCCAGTGGGGGTGTCCACCAAGGTAGTGCCCCTCTTACTAACATAATTTTTGATTGGTTTCAAGATGAATTTGCGTTCTTGGTCAACCTCCCCCTCTTCTCTTATGGGACGTGTTGTGTGTGTGTTAATAATAAACAAGTAATAAGCAAGTGAAAAACACCTCAATCGAATTTCTTATGTGAAAGTTATGCCTCTCGCAAATTAAACTACCTTGTTGACCACCATGGTACTAAGTGGATGCCACATCAACCCCCCATTACTCACATGTGGACTTTCAGGAAGCTTCTAGAAGGTCAAAAACCCTAACACTAATTGAGGGTTGAGGCATGCAAAAATCCTAACCCTCGACGACTGTCAGACTATGTTAAATAGTAGGCCACTAGGAGGAGAGGGGGTTCCATTATTTTATCCTTGTACTTGTTCCATAGTTGAGTAGAGAATCTAGGAGTGGGTTTGAGAGCATAACAAAGGAGGAGGAAGATTCTATAATAGCCATCAGGCCACAATGTCAAAGGAAACTCCATAGTGATGCCCCTTTCTTTGTATTTGTATTTTCATAATCGAGGAAAAGAGAGCAGAGCATAAGCCTCACCTTCTAGATGGGGTTTCTCCCCTATGAGGTTTCCCATGATACATCTTTTGTTCATTTGTGTGGATGGTGTGTTCATTTACTTGTTCCTTCATTTTTGTATTTCAATTATTTTCATAATTTTGAACAATAAACTAATGATAATAAATATGAGATATGAGGAAATAAACCTACATAATATAAGATTTAAGAATAATACAAGATCTGTTGTGATGCATTGCTCCAATGGAAGATCTAGAACAATTCATAGATCGATGTGGTTGATTTGACCTCAAGTGTGGCCAAGTACCCCTCCATTAATGAAGAAGGGATGCCTAGTATGGGTAATTCTCACCAACCAACCTATAGAGCTAACCATAAGCATTAATGGGCCACATAATTCCTTGAATCATGCTAGTACATGTATCAAGTAGGTATCAAAGATAAGTTAGCGCTAGTGCACGAGTTTGAAGTGATATCTTGCACAATCCTTTGTATAGTAAATCAAAAGTTTGACTAGGATGATGGCATCCATTTGGCTTATAGATCATGCATTTCACTGTATTAGACTAGGTAAATACTAACTTGTAATGTTTCTGGTTGAAATCACTTAATGTTATACGCCAGTGAAATTGGGATTATAACAAAATTCTATCCTAAAGCACAAACATTAGCCACTCCAATGATATGCCTATCTTATTTAAGAATAACATAGATAAGCCTTTTAAGTAAAATTAATTTCCCACTTTCAAATGCTATTTTCAAGAGTAAACAATGAGAGCATCACCAAGCCACCTTTCCCTTCCTCATTAGATTATAGAACCTACAAAATTAAAATTTATCTTCGTTCAAATCCAGACATAAAATAAATAAAAATTAACCTCATTTAAGCAATTCTTTAAACATATTACATTGTCATTTGATAGTGACTTTATAGTTGGGGCCAGAGAAACCCCTCACATTATATTTAAAAAAAAAAAAAAAAAACATTTTGCAANNNAAGAGAAAGAGAAATACTCATACTAACGCCTTGTTCATCTCTACTTTTTACTCCATCCACTTGCTTCAAAATTCCCTCAAAACTTTGACAAATGCCAATTGGAAAAAATGACCATGAAGATGCCTCACCTTTCTAAAATTGTTCCACAACACTAGTGTTCGATAAAGGCAATGGTAGCCAAGCACGTTTACTTACCCTGTTTTAGGGTTGGTGAACGTTTAGAGCCATATTGGGAGTAATTATCATAAGATCCATAAAAAAATAAACTTTGAAAAGTAAAATATGATATGAAATGTCATTTACCAAAATTAATCCCTTTCCTTGTCACAACAACTCATCCATCTTGGTAATAATATGTCATTCACCAAAATTAAACCCTTTCCTTATCACAACAACTCATCCATCTTGGTAATGATATGTCATTCACCAAAATTAAACCCTTTCCTTGTCACAACAACTCATCCATCTTGGTAATAATATGTCATTCACTGAAATTAAACCCTTTCCTTGTCACAACAACTCATCCATCTTAGTAATGATGTCATTCACAAAAATTAAACCCTTTCCTTGTCACACCAACTCATCTTCAAGAAATTAATATAATATAACATTGTAAAGAAAATAATAGAAAAACTTGAAAGCGACTTTCTCTAATAATATTTCATATAATGCATTATATAATATATATAGGAAATGAGGATTGGTATGAACACTTAATTTATTTTATAACCATTAGTCCACAATATATCACATTTGAACTTGTAATAGTAACACTTCAATGCTTTTTAGAATGCATATATCTAAATATTTGAACTTGTAATAGTGACACTTCAATGCTTTAGAATGCATATATCTAAATACATTTGTTCGCATGAGTGAGTATACATTAAGTTATTGTTTATTTAATGATTATCTACTTGAGATTTATTTACCAAATTGGTTTAAAAAAAATTTAATTTATTATCGTGGTACAAAATTATTTTTAAGGAAGAGATTTGAATTTTACATCTCTTTTAAGTAAGAATAATCATCAAGTTATCATAAGGTAATTCCAAAAAATGTTGTGGTGGGGTTTAAGGAGAATATAGGGTGGTCTTGGCCATATCATATGCATGCTTGTGGTGTTATGTATGCCACAAGTTCATCTCTTATTTATGGTGTTTTCATGGTTACCTTAAGGTGCAAGCAAATACGTGGAAATATATCCTCAGTCAATGGAATCAAAATTAATGTTGATCATCAATTACAAGTCTTTTGGAACTAATTATATTGACACCTTTACAACTAGGTATATAACAATGTTATGTAAATAGTTATATGGAAAATAATGCATAAAATTATCCATGTGCACATATAAGTGGATCTAATCGCACCTCCATATTCTCATCAAGCCTTGCTAAATAATATATTTACCTAATACTTTAAGGTAGCTATAGAAGCATTCAAATAAAATTGTTAAACATCTAAAATATAGATAATGCCACATGCACATAGATATGAGAACCAAGGTCCACCCATGTTCTCCTTAGGCCTACCAAATCAATGGAATCAAAGTCTTAAGTTTTCATTATAGAACCCCATGTTCAAGTTCTAGAAAAACGTAATGAAAAATATAGTTTATATTGTATTATTTGCAAAGATGAAGGTCAATGCTCCCCATAAAATAACAAAGACATTTAATTATTTCCAAAAATAGTTATAATTATATGGAAAATGGCTCTTTGAAAATAAAAAATTGATAGAAGTTTTCAATTTTTTTTTACCTACTTTGCATGCATATTCAATACAAATACAAGTTGGATAAGTTTGACCCAGACATGCTTTTCATCATTTCCCTACAATCATGCTTAACTCATCTTCATTTAAACAAATGTTGAAAAAAGGGTTCTGATAAATGGTTAAATTTAGGGACATCCAAGATGATATAACTCTCTCCAATGACGAAAACCTAAAATTGAAAATTGAAAATAAAGTGTCTAAATTTTTATGAAGTGATGAAGACAAAAAACAAAAGAAAACCATGTTATTATAAAAGCACTATCAATCCCGAGCTTGATCATCCTTCCTACCCTAATAAGGTTGCAAGCCTCAATAAAAAAATGATGATTCTAAACTAATAACTAACTCACATGAATTGCATTGAGAAATTGACAGATGGAATCTTTCAAAAACTCACTAGAAAAAATACTCTCTACTATGTAATTTACACAAATTAGAGGAGATTGAGGACAAAATTCATTTCTTTCAAAGATGCTCTTTATACAATGGTATTTGATTTGCTTACATTGATATCCATGATCACAACTTGGTTCATGAAATCCTAAACCAAGACAACCAAACTAAGCTTGGAGATTTTATTGTGACTTTAAAATCACATCAAACCAACTGCTAAACAAATAATTTTAGGATTTTAATTTCTTTGCTTTCTTTGTTCACTCTCTTTTATAGGTTTTATGACCCAGTTGATTTAAGGGACCTTAAAAGACATCATCATCATCATCATATATCTTTGGATCACAATTTTCCTGAGTACAATATCCATTAATGTGATTTGGGGCAAGTATACATTTCTAAGAATACAAAAATAAAACATTGTTTTTTGTTACCTTGTCATTAATTCGTAAAGAATTTATACTCATAGAAAA
>JZKD02S1707056.1:226326-269504 GCA_000966675.3 Picea glauca
TATGAAATATTATTAGAGAAAGTCGCTTTCAAGTTTTTCTATCATTTTCTTTGCAATGTTATATTATATTAATTTCTTGAGGATGAGTTGGTGTGACAAGGAAAGGGTTTAATTTTTGTGAATGGCATATCATTACTAAGATGGATAAGTTGTTGTGATAAGGAGAGGGTTTAATTTTAGTGAATTACATAGCATTACCAAGATGGATGAGTTGTTGTGACAAGGAAAGAGTTTAATTTTGGTGAATGACATTTCATATCATATTTTACTTTTTAAAGTTTTTTTTTTTTTTCATCTTATGATAATTACTTTCAATATGGCTCTAAACGTTCACCAACCCTAAAACAAGGTAAGTGAATGTGCTTGGCTACCATTGCCTTTATGGAACACTAGTGTTGTGGAACAATTTTAGAAAGGTGAGGCATCTTCATGGTCATTTTTTCCAATTGGTATTTGTCAAAGTCTTGAGGGAATTTTGAAGCAAGTGGATGGAGTGAAAAGTAGAGATGAACAAGGTGTTAGTATGAGTATTTTCCTTTCTCTTATAAAATGTTTTTTTTTTTTTTTTTTAACAAAATGTGAGGGGTTTTTCTGGCCCCAACTATAAAGTCACTATCAAATGACAATGTAATATGTTTAAAGATTTGCTTAAATGAGGTTAAGTTTTTTTTATTTTATGTCTGGATTTGAACGAAGATAAACTTTAATTTTTTGTAGGTTCTATAATTTAATGAGGAAGGGAAAGGTGGCTTGGTGATGCTCTCATTATTTACTCTTGAAAATAGCATTTGAAAGTGGGAAATTAATTTTACTTAAAAGGCTTATCTATGTTATTCTTAAATACGATAGGCATATCATTGGAGTGGCTAATGTTTGTGCTTTAGGATAGAATTTTGTTATAATCCCAATTTCACTGACGTGCAACATTAAGTGATTTTAACTAGAAACATTACAAGTTAGTATTTACCTAGTATAATATAGTGAAATGCATGATCTATAAGCCAAATGCATGCCATCATCCTAGTAAAACTTTTGATTTACTATACAAAGGATTGTGCAAGATATCACTTCAAACTCGTGCGCTAGCGCTAACTTATCTTTGATACCTACTTGATACATGTACTAGCATGATTCAAGGAATTATGTGGCCCATTAATGCTTATGGTTAGCTCTATAGGTTGGTTAGTGATAATTACCCATACTAGGCATCCCTTCTTCATTAATGGAGGGGTACTTGGCCACACTTGAGGTCAAATCAACCACATCGATCTATGAATTGTTCTAGATCTTCCATTGGAACAATGCATCACAACAGATCTTGTATTATTCTAAAATCTTATATTATGTAGGTTTATTTCCTCATATCTCATATTTATTATCATTAGTTTATTGTTCAAAATTATGAAAATAATTGAAATACGAAAATGAAGGAACAAGAAAATGAACAAAAGATGTATCATGGGAAACCTCATAGGGGAGAAACCCCATCTAGAAGGTGAGGCTTATGCTATGCTCTCTTTTCCTCGATTATGAAAATACAAATACAAAGAAAGGGGCATCATTATGGAGTTTCCTTTGACATTGTGGCCTGATGGCTACTATAGAATCTTCCTCTTCCTTTGTTATGCTCTCAAACCCACTCATAGATTCTCTGCTCAAATATGGAACAAGTACAAGGATAAAATAATGGAACCCCCTCTCCTCCTAGTGGCCCAATATTTAACATAGTCTGACAGTCGTCGAGGGTTAGGATTTTTGCATGCCTCAACCCTCAATTAGTGTTAGGGTTTTGGACCTTCTAGAATCTTCCTGAAAGTCCACATGTGAGTAATGGGGGGTTGATGTGGCATCCAATTAGTACCATGGTGGTCAACAAGGTAGTTTAATTTGTGAGAGGCATAACTTTCACATAATAAATTCGATTGAGGTGTTTTTCACTTGCTTATTACTTGTTTATTATTAACACACACACAACACGTCCCATAAGGGAAGAGGGGGAGGTTGACCAAGAACGCAAATTCATCTCAAAACCAAACAACAATTATGTTAGTAAGAGGGGCACTACCTCAATGGACACCCCCACTGGCATACAGATCGTGGTATGTTGGGATTTATATGTTGTTGTGAGCTAGACCTCACAACTTTAAACTATTCCAAGATGTTGACACACAACATATTCAATTGTTTATATCATGTGTGTTACCTATTGATTATTATATTCACACACAAGAACCCACACAACACATCCCATAAAGGAGGGGAAGGTTGATCAAGTATACAATTTGCATGAAACCAATCCACCATTATGTTAGTAGGATAACGACTACTTTTGTGGATAATTCCATTGGCATAAGGATCATGATATATTGAGATTTATATGTTGCCACAAACCAAACCTCATAACCAATATAGGATAACACATAAGATAAGAAGATATTTTAAAGTCATAGAAACTATTCGAAAACCACAAACATGACGTATTAATTGTGTATTACTTGACCGTAGTATAAGAAACTTATATACGAGAGACTTAAATTTTGCATATTTTCTATGAGTATGAATTCTTTATGAATTAATGACAAGGTAATAAAAAATTGGTGCTTTATTTTTGTATTCTTAGAAATGTATACTTGTCGCAAATCACGTTAATAGATATTGTACTTGGGGAAATTTAGATTCAAAGATACATGATGATGATGATGTCTTTGAATCTCCTTTAAACTAGCTTGGTGTGTAGAACCTAGAAAAGAGAGAGCGAATAAAGAAAACTAAGAAATTAAAATCCTAAAATAATTGTGTTTGCAATTGTTTCGATGTGATTTTAAAATCATAATAAAATCTCCAAGCTTAGTTTAGTTGTCCAAGTTTAGGATTTCCTAAGCCAAGTTGTGATCACAAATATTAGTGTAAGCACATCTAATATCATTGTATGAAGAACATCTTAGAATGAAATGAATTTTGTCCTCAATCTCCTTTAAGTTGCATAAATCACGGATTCTTTTTTCCAAAGGAGTTTTTGGAATAGTCCATTTGTTGATTTCTCTATGCAGATCATGTGAGTCAATTATTAGTTTCACAATCACCATTTTTTTCTTGAGGCTTGCAACCTTGTTTTTTTTTTTTTAAGATGGGTAGGATTATATTATAAAAGGGGACTACAACAATGCTGAAACAACCAAAGTTTACAAAAAATTCCAAGCTTCGGGGACGCCTCCAACAAGACATGAGAGGAGGCCAACCACAATTATTCTATGTCTGGTAATTTAGATAAAAAATTTATTGCATATTTCCAAGTGTATACTCTAACATAAGAGTGCAACAAAAAAAATATTTTGCAACGCATGAACCAAGAATTAATTGATCTTAACGGCGGTGTCCACCTCCTCCTAGGGATCTTCTTTCTTGATGCAATGTACCTGATGTTGCAGTTCCCGGTTGAATTCACATGAAACATGGGAACCCACAGAAGAAGTTGATGCTTGCTGTTGATTTTGACCTTGCATTTCCCCTCGAATTGTGTTGTTATGAGAGCGAATTTGATTTGACTACTTGTTAACTTTCCTTGGAACAATTTCAATTTCCTTGTCCCTCTTCTACTCATTGTCCTGAATTTTTTTCTCCAGTTGTGAATTTGATTCACACAAGGTAGATAATTCTTGTTGTTATAGCCACATTTTCCCCTTCAAGTTTTCCATCTTGTGGGAAGAATAGTGGAAGAGTGGCTAGCTTCGACGCCACAGTGGAGGTTGCGTGCGGAGGTAGATTGAGGCATCACAAATGCAGGAACAAAGGGAGACAACACACAAGAACCAGAGGTGGTGAGGGGAAATCCAAATGCATAGTGAATGATTGAATGGGTTGGAGGTCGAGCCGAAGATAATCTTTAATTGTTGTGGGGAGATTCCCATGTGTGGACATGCAATGGAACTGAGGGAGATGTACCCAAAGGACGATGAATCAAGATGTTACGAGACCCGACCAAGGTTCCACAGGTGAGTACCCTTGAGTGAACACACGAAAGAGCAGATGAAACTTCTCCAACGACAAAGGATGATGAAATGTAGAGGTAAAGTCCCATATGCGGGTGAAGAGGATGCCACAGGACAAATAAAAGTTGTCATGGGAGAATAGCAAGACATGTGCCAAATTCCTAAGTTCACTCGAAAGAAAAGAGAAGTGGAGGCAAGGTGTCTGCCCGTATACATGAACTTAATGATTATGAGATAAAAGGTCACATCGACCATAATTGTTTTTATTTTGCATAAACCTAAGGTAAGTGGTGGATGGAGAAGTTTCCAATAGACCTTAATAGACCTTGATCGGTTTGCTTAGCTTCCTTGGCTAATGCATCTGCCTCGTCATTATGATGACGAAGAATGTGGTAATATTCTACTGAGTGAAAATTATGCTCCTCAATTTCAACCCTTTGATAGATCCTCTGAAGACTGGGATGAGTGCTTTTGTTGAGCCTGCACAATCATTTAATAATCAACTCCGGGTCTCCTATGACAATGATGTATGAATCTTTGTTTGCGTTAATAAATTTGTATCACCATATAAACTGCTAGGGCTTCTGCTTGATTGTTTGATGTGAAACTGAGACCCCATGCAAAATGTAATAACTCTTTTCCATCGAGACCATATATGATTCCCCCTGCACCTACCACCCCTTTTGCAACCTTGTTAAGGTAGGAAGGATGGTCAAGATTGGGATTGATGGTGCTTCTATAATAACATAGATTTCCTTTTTCTTTGATATCTTCATCACTCCGTAGGAATTTAGACACTTTATTTTCAATTTTCAATTTTAGGTTTTTGTCATGGGAGAGGGTTATGTTGTCTTAGATGTCCCTAAGTTTTAACCGTATATAAAAGGCCCTTTTTTCAACATCTGTTTAGATGAATATGGGTTATGCACGACTGTAGGGAAATGATGAGAAACATGTATTGGTCAAACTTATCCAAGTTATATTTGTCTAAAATATGCATGCAAGGTAGGTAGAGAAAATTTGAAAACTTCTACCATTTTTTTTAAAGAGGCATTTCCCATATTATTATAACTATTTTTGGAGATAAGTAAATGTCTTTGTGATGCAGGAGCATCTTTGGCCTCAAGCAATCCGCATCAACCCAAAAATATTTCAAGTTTAAGCTAATAAGGTAAAAGTGTCAAATTATTATTGTTGTAACATGTTTATGTTGTTGCAACACATGTTGTAACAGTTGTTGCAAGACATGTTGTAAAAGTTGTTGCAACACTGTGCTGAAATAGTTGTTGCAACACACGTTGTAATAGTTGTTGCAACATTGTACTGAAACAGTTGTTGCAACACATGTTGAAACACGTTGTTGCAACATTGTGCTGCAACACAGTTGTTGCAACACAGTTGTTGCAACACAGTTGCTGCGACACAGTTGCAGCGACACAGTTGCAGCGACACAGTTGCAGCGACACAGTTGCAGCGACACAGTTGCTGCGACACAGTTGTTGCGACACAGTTGCTGCGACACAGTTGCTGCGACACAGTTGCTGCGACACAGTTGCTGCAACACAGTTGCTGCAACACAATGTTGAAACATGCACGAGTGTATTTTAAAGATACAGATCATGCATTTTAAACTCCACATGTATGGAAAGAGCTCATGAAAAGTGCCAGGTTGATTTAGTAAGGGAAAATGAATTGTTTGAGTTGCCATAGCCTTTAAATCTCATTAACTTAATAGTTAGAAAACTATTTTGGAAAAGGGGACCGTGTAACTACCCAAGAAAACAAAAACAAGAAACAGTTGGGGAAGTTGAATAGGTTGAACGATTCAATTTCCCAAGAAACGAAAAATATAGAAGGGAAGAAAATAAAAAAGAGGGGGTTTGGTTCAATTTAGTTCGACGCCAGAGGAAAAGAAAGCAGCATTTTAGTTGCATCTCACACAGGAAGAACACGGAAAAGAGA
The DNA here is from genome assembly GCA_000966675.3 of Picea glauca. NCBI lineage: Eukaryota > Viridiplantae > Streptophyta > Pinopsida > Pinales > Pinaceae > Picea > Picea glauca. Next base: position 232,278 of record JZKD02S1707056.1, read on the forward strand.
AGAACAAAAAAGGGCAAAAACAACAGAAGAACATAGAGCGAATAATGGTGGGCATTCACAGAGAACCATAAAACAAATGCACCATCAAAGATGGAGGAAAGAATTGTTCCATATTTCCTTGAGATGTAGTATGGTTGTAATAAATTTATGTTATGATTAATGGAGATCTTTTATGTCCTGACCACCAGTTTTATTTATGATTTTTTTTCATGTAGCAGTAAATCCCTTATGGAATTTGTCAATGGTTAATTTATGTTAAAAATTAGTACTATGTTGTTGTGTATTCTATGGGCAGATGCCTAGTTATTGTAAGGATTGATTGCAAAAACTAGGGTGACTACATTAAGTGGTATCAGAGTTGGTTTAGTTCTTGAGTTGTGAGAGAATAATGCCTAGAAGTAAGTCTTATGAATGTTAGTTCGAGCGAGGGTTGCAAGACAACTCGTAATGATGACACTGCGAAGAGCAGGAGCAACATGAGGAGGTGCAAGGAATAGAGAACTCGAGGAATTATGAAGGAGGATTGAAGAAATGGAAACCAAAAGGTATGGAGATGTTGAAACAGGTTCAAAGTCTGAAGATGAGCCTGAAGAAGAGAGAAATTTCAAGGAAGTAGACCCAATAGTGCATTAAATATATTTTTTGAAAGATAAAGGTAGTGCAAAGGTGGAAGTTTCATGCTATGATGGTAGTTTGAAAGACAAGACTCTCATTGATTGGATATGAGAGCTTGAAATATATTTTGAGTATGAGAATGTTCAAGATCCCAATAGGGTTTGATTTGCCATGACTAAGTTAAAGGGTCATGTTGCACTTTGGTGGAATATGCTGCAGAAAGACAGAGTCGATAACCGATATGGAAATATTAGAACCTGGAGGAAGATGGTGAGAAAAATCAAGGAGAAGTTCCTACCTGTTGATTAACAACAGAATTTGTGCAAGCATGTGAAAATTTAAGGAAAAAAGAAACATTTGTTCGTGAATATACAAAGGATTTTTTCAAACTATCCCTCATGTTAGGGATAAAGGAACCAGAGTATCAAAGAGTGGAAAGATACGTGAATGGGTTGAAGTATCCGATTTAGGATGATATGAGTACGCATTACTTCAATAATGTAGATGAATCCTATCAAGTTTCTTTAAAGGTGGAATAAAATATTGACAAAATATTGTGGTACAAGTTTCACAGAAAAGAAACTAGAGGCAGGGGTGGAGCAAGTGTTGCCAAAGACAATGAAAAGGAGGATGAAATGACCAACAGTCAGAATACCAAAGGAGGAAGAACCATTGGTAGAGGTAGAGGTTTTGGTCGAGGTAAGTATGTGATTACATGTTATAGATGTGGAGTAGAGGATCACAAAGAATTGAAATGTTCGGAGAGGTAGAATGCAATGAGAAGAAATGAGGCTAGGACACAAGTTACCCAGGCAGACAAGACAACAATTGTTAGTGGGAATGTGGAAGTCTTCAAAAAGAGCAAGGAGAAAACCTAATGTTTAGAAGAGTATTACTCAAGCCTGAGACAAAGGCAACAAATGACCCTGAAAATAGAAAGAGAGTGTTCAAAACTAAATGAAAAATTCAAGATAAGTGTTGTCTTCTTGTCATAGATTGTGGAAGTACATCAAATTTAGTATCCACAAAAGTAATGGAGAAATTGAAGTTGAAAATAATTCCACATCCAAATCCATACAAGGTCTCATGGTTGAAAAGAGTACAACAGGTGACTGTGACTGAGCAATGCTTGTTGATTTTTCAGATTGGAAATTTTAGTGAGCAGGTATTATGTGACATGGTAGAGATGGATGCTTGTCACATACTACTCAGAAGAACATGGTTGTTTGACAGAAAATTTTTTCATGATGGGAGGAATAATACTTGTGAATTTTTAAAGGATGGAAAGCGATACAGATAGGAGCCAATGGTGGAGATTGAGTTGAGTGGTAATGATAGCAAGGAAAGGGACAACACAAATATTTGTAGCAGCAGTCGCACTATGCTTTGTTCAACTAAGGAATTCTTGAGAGAAAAGAAGAGGAATAATTTTTGTTTGGCCTTAGTACCAAGAGAAGTTTTGGAGAATGGGAAAATGATTTTTATGCCACTGAAAATTCAACCTTTGTTGAATGAATTTAAGAAGATTGTTGGAGATGATCTACCAGTAGGTTTACCTCCCTTGATAAGTATATCACATCAGATTGATTTGATACCGGGATAAAGTCTACCGAATAAAGCTCCTTATCAAATGACTCCAACAGAGCATGAGGAAGTAAATAAGCAGGTGCAAGAGTTGCTTGATAGAGGATTGGTCAGAGAGAGTTTGAGTCTATGTGTTGTACCTACAATTTTGACCCCCAAGAAAGGAGGTGGATGGAGAATGTGTACCGATTCACGAGATATTAACAAGATTACTATCAAGTACATATTTTATTTACCAAGAATGAATGACCTCATGTATTATTTGAGTGGGGCCAAGTACTTTTCAAAGATTGATTAGAAGAGTGGTTACCATCAGATTTGAATAAGGGAAGGTGATGAATGGAAGACAACGTTCAAGACAAAGGATGAGTTTTTTGAGTGGTTAGTTATGCCATTTGTACCAACCAATGTACCAAACACATTTATGAGAGTTATGAATGAAGTTTTGAAACCTTTTTTGGGTAAGTTTGTTGTTGTGTACTTAGAGGACATTTTGATTTTAAGCAAGACCAAAGAAGAACACCTAGAGCACGTGAGAAAGGTGTTACAATGGTTGAGAGAAGATAAATTGTTGATCAATTTGAAGAAATGTACATTCATGAAGGAAGATTTAGTATACTTGGGATTTGTGATTTCCAAGGAAGGTTTGAAGATGGATTCTAAAAAGGTTAAGGTTATTTTGGAGTGGCCAACACCTAATTGTACATTTGATGTGAGAAGTTTCCATGGTTTGGAAAGCTTCTACAGGAAATTTATTAGAAATTTCATCAAGATTTGTGCACCACTTACTGAATGCATGAACAAGGGAAATTGTAAGTAGATAGTAGCAGCCATGAAGTCATTTGAAGAGAAAGGTAACTGAACAACCAGTTTCAAGACTTCCATATTTCAATAAAGTGTTTCAAGTGGAATGTGATGCAAGTGGTTCAACGATTGGACCAGTTTTGAGCCAAGAAGGAAGACCAATTGCATTCTTTAGCGAGAAATTGAATGATGCCCATGTTTATGATCAAGAATTTTATGCTATTGTACAAGCCTCGAAGAAATGGCAACATTATTTGTTACCAAAGGAGTTTGTCTTATTTAATAATCATAAGGTGTTGCAATACATCAATAGTCAGGGTAAGTTAAATCAAAATCATTCCAAATGGGTAGAATTTTTGCAAAGTTATTCATTTGTTTTGAAACATAGGTCTAGAAATTCAAATAGAGTTGCAAATGCATTGCGCTGAAGGATAATGTTGTTGAATACTTTGTTAGTTGAAGTTGTTATCTTGGAATGTATAAATGAATTGTATGCAGAAGATGTAGATTTTGTAGAGGCTTGGAAAACATGCAAAGCACCTTGGAGCATTGATAGAACACCATATTTGGATTTTCATCTTCAAGAAGGTTTCTTGTTCAAGAACCAAGGTTTGTGTATTCCATGGAGCTCATTGTGGATGAATCTTACTAGAGAGATACATAGTGGAGGTTTAAGTGGACATTTTGGTGTTGATAAGAGCATGACATTAGTGAGGGAATGTAATGCCTTTCCATGAGATGCTATGAAATAAAATTTGTTAACTTATATACACAAGCATAAAAAAAATTGAAGTAACACATTTTACTCTTTAAATGGAATAGCAGAAACATAACAAATACATATTAGGAAAAATACCTTTTCCCCTAGTCTATTGAAGCTGATCATTTGCAATGTAGTCCTTCCACTTCCAAGCATTCTTTTCCCAAATTTTTTCCTACTTTCCCAGAGTGGAACAACGGAATTATCCTCCCAGCCAACTAGCAGCCTAGCCGCCTTCCTAGCTCCAAGAAACCTTTTGGTTTGTTGGCCCTCCATGCCCATGACTCCAAGAAAAACAAAGCGCATATGCACTAGGAATACCATCACAAGAAATATATCATCCAAGAATTGTCCAACCTCTCCACCTCCTCCAGCTTCTCAACCTCCTCCTCTATTTCTCAAGTTTCCATACACCCTTCCCCAAGTCTCCTCAACCACTCTCATTAGTATCCATCAACCTCTCTTATCTATATTCTTGGGGAAAATTAAAATAAAACTAAAATATAAATGAGTTGTATAAAATAACAATAAATAAAATGCAAAGTCTTTCTTCTCATGCTAGCTTATAAGTGCAATTTGGAAATTTTCCCCAAAATGTACATGACTTCCCACCATACTCATTTAATTCATCATACCAACCATTGATCAAAGTCAAAGAAGGTATTTAATGCTAAAAAATATTTTTGTATGGAATATAATTTATATAGTCATTAAACTATTCAATTAATACTTAATAATCTAGTTTAAGAATTAATACATTAATTAATCGTACTAGTGTACATGTGTAGGGTATGTGTGCGTAGCTATAGGACACATAACTTACGCATGTACTAAAGGTAAACAACCACTGCCTCTAGTGCATAGTTCTTGTATGATCACACCAAGGCATGTAGGATAATAGATAAAGTAAATGCATCATTTAATAATCTTAACAAACAAAATTACTTCATCAATAACTAATTATCACACTTAAATATCAAAAGGGAATCAAAAGAGGGTTTTAAACATGGTAGGAACCAAGTGAGTAAAAAACAGTGGCACATCTAGTTCCCAATCAATATTCTCAACTAACATCGAAACATCCTTCCTTCCTAACCTACTTCCATCTTCCATCCCGTCCTTTCCTTTGTTGAACTAGGCTAGTCCGTCAACTATATTGACCTAACTCCAGATAGAACTCGTAAGCGAAGTGTCATGCATCTCAACCAAGCTTCCCCAACAGGAAACTGGGAGTCACCATCACACGTCTAGGGGAGCATGTAAGGCCTGTGCATACATAGCCTCATAAAATAAATATAAATACAATAATTCTTTCTAAATTTACTTCTTTATTTACTGTTCCAATTTACTTCTTTGTTTAGTGTTCCAGAATAATAATAATGTTCAACATAATGAGCATAATGAACAACAACATAATGAACATAATGAACAATAATATAAGTATAAGGGAATGCATAAGGTATTCACCTCAATATGATGTTGAACCTGAAGTTGATGATGTTGTTGATGATGATGAACCTAAAGCTGATGGTTCCTGCCCAACTGAGTAACCTCCCAACCAACTAGGAACAACCTCTCCGACTCCCTAGCTCTAGGAATCCTTACAGTTTCTTGGGCCCCAAGCCCAAAATTCCCAGCAACAACGGTGCCCCTGTTTGAGAGTCCTCAAACAAACTGTAAGCAAAACTATTGTAGCCATAAACTGTTTCCTGCCCTCCTCTTTCTTCCCTTCCATAAATAAAAAATATCACCCAAAACCAAAGATCCCCTTCTTGAGTCCTCCCTTCTCCCTTATCTTCCTCCCTCGAATCCATTTCTCCAACGACCTTCCCCCCATTAATTCCTCAACCACCTTATCCCTCCCATTAATTGGTTCCACTACCAATAACAATAATTTTATAATAAAGTGTCCATAAATCTATTTTAATAATTCATTAAACTAATCTTTATCATTCATGATAATTAAAGAATTAATTAGGGTTGTTACAGAGCATGACTTCACGCAATCCTCCCACGACTGCAAGTTTTGAAGGATAAACAGTGGGAAATACCTCCACCCCTCCTCATAAAATTAGGGTCAACACCCTACATCAAGCCATACTTTGCAACTACTATTCTTAGATTCACATCATCAAACAACCACTCTGGGCAAGTTGTGCGTCTTGTCAAAACCATACTTACCACAGATCATATCAATATTTTGAATCATAAATTAAACAATAAGTACAACTTATAACATAAGTTATCTTCTTGATGTCTAGGACATCCGAGTTACCTCAACACTATAGTCATTTAACTATCACATAGCTCACCAACTTGTAGGTTAGTTCACCAATAACTCATATCCATGCATATACATCACAATTTCATATAAGAATCCATATCAGTATTGACATTCAATCAAGAAATCTATGTTTATTTTTATCATGCCTTGCATCGATTATAGATTGAGAACACAACTCGAACTTGTATCCACGTGCCTAAATTATACATTTTAACTTGCATGCTTAAGAAAATCAAAGAACTATCATCATCATGAGCATATAACCGTGGAAATAATATCAAACAACACATAATTAGGTCCAAATGTACATATCTCAAATATCTATCCCAATCTATCTAACCGAGCCCAAACAAATGTTAATAATTGAATTACTAAGATGAGTAAACAACAATATTCTAATTAATTGTAAAATACTTTCTTTTAATACAATCTAATACTTTCACCTAAAATTAAATCACAATTTAATTTCTTGTTTTTCTAAACTCCATCAACCTATGATAAAAATAAATTTTAAACTATAAATATACCTGAACTATTTCCACTGTCAAGTTCTGCATTACTAAAGTATGTCGCCACATGATAAAATTTAAACATAAATAGTCTCATTCTCTTCTTCTAAATTACTCTATAGCGTAATTGAATTAAACTATGCATCAGACTTTATGAATTATCTTATACAAATCTTGGCACACTATTTCAACAATATGTTATGTCCTCATACTAGGGATTTTCCAAGTGGCGGATTGTCATTCTCGTTTCCTACTCATTCCCTTTGTCAATCTCAGACTGAAGTCCACCTCATGATTGAATACGTGTCTGGTAAATAAATAAAGTCTAAGGTGCACCTCATGATCAACTACATGTTTGGTACATAAATAAAGTCTAAGTCGTGACCAGCGGAGTAACTAATAGGAAATTATTTGCTTGTCCAGTAAACCGAGTGTGATCCTAACCAAATTTTCACCTCGATCTATAGTAACTTCAGTTTCGTTACTTCTGTCTTGAATCTAACTGAACTTTTTGATTTAGTCTGGAAGTTGTTTAGTGAAAATTTTATGTGAAAAAAAACACATGTGGTGTTGCAATTGTGACTGGTGTAAAAGTGGTTCTGCTTGTAATAAATTTTGATCAATGCATCACCGCCAATAGGGTAAGGTTAAAAAATTGTCGGCGTGTAGTTATTGGTAAGGTAAATGTGGGTGTAGTTATTGGTAAGGAAGAGACCATTTTTATCCATTCTTCGTTAGTCAATGTGGCCTAGGAAAGCAACCCACTTCAAGCAAATGATTCAAGCCAATCAATCCAGGAATTCAAACCTCTATCAATTCCATCTTGGTTTTCCTCTAACCAAGTTCCCAATGCACCATTGATTCCTTCAGATACTGTATTGAAGTCTAAAGCTTCTGATATTCATTATGAAATCTAGTCACCTACCACTATTTACTCTTACATGGATTGTATTTATAAGGTTAAGCCTCAACAACAAAGTGTTATTGTATATTTATGATCCATATAGGCACATCCCACACTAAAGAGGCATTACACTTCACTCCATTTTATGGGATGCGAATGACTCTTTAAAATATCTCCATTTGCAAACTCGCACAACCCTCCCACTTTCCATACATTAAACTAATATCAAAGGAATGCCTTCAAGGACTTCATACATGGTAAGCAAAAAAGGTGACCTCAATAATTGTACCTTGCAAATGAAAACAAAAGTTATTTGGATTTTGGTCCTTTTTGGAGATTCAATTGTACTTTAGCATATTGTTTTTCTATCATTGAGTGAATTGTGATCGTTGCTTGCTAGCAATTTGGCCCTTTACTTGAATAGTCCATTGGTTGGCCTTGGCTAGATTGTATCTAGAGGCTATAGTTATCATATTGATCAAAGTTTATTTCTCCTTCTTTGAGAAGTTCTTTCTTGCAAGTAATCTATTCATTAAATTTTGAACTTCTGCTAATGCAATCATTTTGAAGAGCATTTGCATTTTCACTTTCCATAAAATCTTCAAGATTTTCTAATGGAATTATTTTGAAGAGTAGTTTTGATTGTACTTTATTACCTATAGAACTAAAAAATTGAAGTCAGTGAAAAAAATGCAAAAAATTAGTGTTTCAATAATTTTTATCCATGATGAAAGCTCCTACTAATAGAAAGCTTGAGCACTGACCAATTCAGAGTACTAAAATGATTGTTGATCTTGATTCATTTCACATATCTTACCACTTATCAATATTACCAACCAAGGTTTAGCAACATGAGATGAAAGTATGGAATTGGAGTAATCCTACTGCAGGAGAAAATGACATGTACATATACTAATAATATGTGATGACTTTTCATTGGAAGTTTGTGACCCTATGTAACACCTCTCTAGGTGCAAGGTCCGAGTAATTTTGATGGAAGAATAAATTTATGTTTTGGAAGCATAGCCTCACGAAAGTGTTTGCACTCAGTGGTTCATCCCTCAACAATTGTTTTTCTTGCACGAATGGACAATTTTTGGTTCATGACCTTTCTGGCCCCATTGTAATGTTTATCCTGCTTCTCTTAAGTTTAAAGGAAGCACTTTCACAATTTTGTTTTAAATTACCACACACTACGAACAAGGTTGTAGCAATGGAGAGTGTAGTGGAATCTTTAAACTTTGGAACCACCATAGTAAATGGGTATGTGCATCATTGAAACTCGAGTATTGTACTTTGGCACTTTTCTTACAATGTGAGTACTCATAACATGTAACTTTACAATTTTGAGTTTGAGACTGTGGGCGGACATATGCCTTTATGGAAGAATAACAAGCCTTTGAATGAGGAAAAGGGTGCCCTTATGTTAAATAAATTGTTGAAATAGAGCTAGGTACTCTATGTATCACCTGCACATTGTGCAACAATGAATTTCTTGATCTTTCCTAGACTCTACCTCGATTCCAATTTTCACAGCACTACTACCATGTTTCTATGTTACGACATAATATGCTCACTCGCCCCAATTTCCAATAGGTTTATGGCTCACATGCCTTGTCTATTTGTACCTATAGTAGACCTAACGACCACTATCCTATTCGACATACTAGTAGTCAAAGGATTCATATGGGCTATAGGGTGGCTATAATCTTCTTAGGATCAATTTGTTTTAGAGATGTAGAGGAATAATAATATAACAAGAATCACACCTAGTATGAATGAAGGGAGTGGGATAAAGTATTGCTTCCAAAAACATGGGTATAAGAAGTTTAACTAGCAGATATCAACACAACTCTAAATGCATCAACACACATAGAGGATTTAAAAAACAAAACAAAGAATAAATTGTATTAAACTATGAGTCTACCTCAAACAAAATTGCAACATGAAGGATTTATCATTTTTTCGATATAGATATGTCGTCAATCTACAAAATTTGCACACACAAAGGTAGGACACTGACCTTGAAGGTGATGTCACCTAGGGAAATGGAAATCCCTACTCTCATTGATTCAAATGCACCCTTGCCTCTATAGTAAATACTCAAATTATAACCCAATAAAGAAAGATGGGTAGTGTCACTTCCACATGCCAAGCCCGACTCCACTAGATCCATGAGTCCACTAACTCTAGTACAAGCCAAAGTATCTAGAGTAGGGGTGTGTGTAGCTTGCAGAGGAGTATGAAATCCTAGATATGGTATTCCAACATCTCCCAACCCATCTGAAAGCACCAATGCTACTCTTCTCTGAGGCATACCCAAACCCCCTTCTTGCCCCATCTCCTTCGATTCCTCACACCCACCGCACTATAGATTTCTCCATCATGCACACTTACATCAAATATATATTTCACAGACACACACTATAAATTTCTATCTTTTCTAATTCAAAAACAGAATCGATATCCACCTCTAGATGTTATTAATATTTTTATGAATTGCAAACATCCATTCTAAAAATGCCCAACTGGGGAAGAGATTGTAGAGCATAAGAATCCCCAGAATGGCAGAAAAACAAATTTCACAGAAAAAACTAAAGAATATTAAATCAAAATAATGTGTCAATGCTGGCCCTGAATTATTTTTTCATGTGTCCTTTTTTTTCCACTTATAAGTCATTTCTGGATGTGAAAAAAAATAAAGATTTTAGACTTGATACCTGCTATATTTTTATTTTTATAAATGCATATTTGCAGTTAACATTTTTTTCACTCATTATCATCTTCTAATCTCGTTACCTACACATGCATATCATTATATAATCACACATTTAATACTTTGATCTTTGTTTGAACCTACAAATCCCATCATTCAATACATGGGTTTAAGACAAGGCTTGGCCATCGTTTTGTACATGGTTGCATCCCTTTTTATGGCTCCCCTTTCCTTCTTGATGACCACTAATGGCCTTTCAACAATCCCTTAAAGTGCCCTTATGGTTCTTAATAACCCACCTTTAAGGGATTTGAAAGACCACTCCAAGGATTCTAAAAACCACCTCTATAGGCCTCACAAAATGGCATGGTTCATATATGTTTTAGTATGCAATCACTTACTATTTTTTTAGAGTATTTCACATAAACTCGATGGCCCCTTTTTCTCCCTTGCATTTGAGCCTAAGATCTGATACCAAATGTAACGCCTTTCCATGAGAGGCTATGAAATAAAATTTGTTAACTTATATACACAAGCATCAAAAGATTTGAAGTAACACATTTTACTCTTTAAATGGAATATTAGAAACATAACAAATATATATTAGGAAAAATACCTCTTCCCCTGGTATGTTGAAGCCGATCATTTGCAATGTAGTCCTTCCACTTCCAAGCATTATTTTCCCAAATGTTTTCCTACTTTCCCAGAGTGGAACAACATAATCATCCTCCCGACAAACTAGGAGCCTAGTCGGCTTTCTAGTTCCAAGAAACCTTTCGATTTTCTGGTCCTCTATGCCCGTGACTCGAAGAACAATAAAGCACATATGCTCTAAGAATACTATCACAAGAATTATATCATCCAAGAATTTTCCAAGTTCTCCACCTCCTCCAACTTCTCAACCTCCTCCTCCATTTCTCAAGTTTCCATACATCCTTCCCCAAGTCTCCTCAACCACCCTCATTATTAGCCATCAACCTACCTTATCTATATTTTTGGGGAAAATTAAAATAAAACTAAAATATAAATGAGTTACATAAAATAAAAATAAATAAAATACAAAGTCTTTCTTCTCATGCTAGCTTATAAATGCAATTTGAAAATTTTCCCCAAAATGTACATGACTACCCACCATACTCATTTAATTCATCATACCAACCATCAATCAAAGTCAAAGAAGGTACTTAATGCTACTAGATATTTGTGTATGCAATATAATTTACATAGTCCTTAAACCATTCAACTAATACTTAATAATCTAGTTTAATAATTAGTACATTAATTAATTATACCAGTGTACATGTGTAGGGTATGTGTGCATAGCTAGTGGACACATAACTTGTGCATGTACTAAAGGTAAACAACCACTGCCTCTAGTGCATAGTTCATGTATAATCACACCAAGGCATGCATGATAACAGATTAAGTAAATGCATCATTTAATAATCTTAAGAAACAAAATTAGAATAATTCATCAATAACTAATTATCACACTCAAATATGAAAAGGGAATCAAAATAGGGTTTTAACATGGTAGAAACCAAGTGAGTAAACAACAATGGCACATCTAGCTCCCAATAAGTATTCTCAACTAACATCAAAACATCCTTCTTTCCTAACCTACTTCCATCTTCCATCCTATCCCTTCCTCTGTTGGACTAAGTTGGAGCGTCAACTATATTGACCTAACTCCAGATAGAACCCATAAGCGGAAGTGTCATACATCTCGACCAAGCTTCCCTAGTAGGAAACTAGCAATCTCCATCACACGTCTAGGGGAGTGTGACTTCACACATGCCTCCCATGACTCCAGGTTTCAGAGGATAAATGGTGGGCAATACCTCTACCCCTCCTCAACTAGGGTCAACACCCTACATCAAGTCATACTATGCAACTAATGTTCTTAGAGTCACACCATCAAACAACCACTCTGGGCAAGTTTTGCATCCTGTCAAAACCATACTTACCATATATCATAGAATATTTCTAGTTATAAATTAAATAATAAGTACAACTTATAGCATACACTATCTTCTTGATGTCTACAACATCCAAGTTACCTTATCACTATAGTCATTTAGCTATCACATAACTCATCAACCTGTATGTTAGTTCACCAATAACTCATATCCATGCATATACATCACAATTTCATACAAGAAACCATATCTGTATTAACATTCAATAAAAAAAATGTATGTTTATTTTTTTCATGCCTTGCATCTGTTATACATTCATAATATAACTTGAACTTGTATCCACGTGCCTAAATTATACATTTTAACTTGCATGTTTAAACAAATGAAAGAGATATCATCATCATGAGCATTTAATGGTGGAAATAATATCAGACAACACATGATTAGGTCCAAATGTACATATCTCAAATATCTATCCCAATCTAACCGAATCCGAACAAATGTTAATAATTGAATTACTAATGTTCTAACTGCTTAAGGCCAATATATGGGGTGTTACAAGGAAATATATTTTTGGCCTAGCATCAACAAGGATGTTAAGAAATTTGTTTGGTGCTGTAGAATTTTTCAACTTGCCAAAGGAAAGAGTTAAAACAAAAGATTGTATACATCACTATCGATACCCGAGAGGTTTTGGAAAGATAAAAATATGGACTTTGTTTTGGGACTACCTACGATGCATAGTGATCATGACTCTGTGATGGTTGTAGTGGATAGATTTTTGAAGATGACACATTTCATACCATGCAAGAAAACCACTGTCGCTACTAAAGTTGATTTTTTAATTTCTTAGAGAGATTGTGAGATTACATGGGATGCCAAGAAGTATCACTTCTGACAAGGATACTAGATTTCTTGGGCATTTTTGGAGGACACTTTGGAAAAATATGGGTTTCAAATTGTTGTACAGTTCTTCATATCATCTTCAAATGGATGGACAAACCAAGGTAGTGAACCAAATTCTTGGAATTTTTTTAAGGAGTTTTAGTGGGGAGAAGTCGGGACAATGGGATTTGATCTTGGCGCAGGATGAATTTGCTTATAACTATTCTGTTAACAAATATGTAGGAAATATTCCATTTTAGATTGTTTATGGAAGGCCACTGAAAGGAGTTTTTGATTTGGTTAAGTTTCCTAGTCTGGAGGACAAAGGAGTGTTGATGCAAGTGAATTTGCAAAGAGCATGCAAGAAATGCATGAACAAGTTAAGAGAAAGCTACCACAGAGCAATGACAAGTATAAAGAAGGTGCTAATATGTGAAGAAGATGAAATTTTTTGTAATAAGGAGATTTAGTAATGGCACACTTGAGGATGGAAATATTTCCCAGAGGTACATATAGTAAGATTAACTGCAAGAAAATTGGGCCATGCATAATTTTGAGAAAGATTTATGATAATGCATACAAGTTAGAATTACCGGAATATTTTGACATTTCTCCAATATTAAATGTGGATGACTTTTACGAGTTTCATGAGGGAGATGAGAATTATGATGAAGATACCTTGTTCGAATGGAAGAAACAACTGCATGTTAAACCAACCAAAGAATTGGAACATGTTTTAGCGAAGAGGATTCACAAGAAGACCTAAAATAAATAATATTTTGAATATTTAGTCAAGTGGAGAAACAAGGGTTCTGAAGATGCATTGTGGTTTCTTAAAATAAGTTAGAGAACCTATAAGGATATTCATCCTTTGTTATATCTACAGTTGCATCCACATGAGTTGGGGCTCATGTTTTTCTTACCAAGGATGTCTGATGTAGGAGCATCTTTGGCCTCAAGCAATCCACATCAACCCAAAAATATTTCAAGTTTAACATAATAAGGAATATGTGTCAAATTCCTATTGTTGTAACATGTTTATGTTGCTGCAACACATGTTGTAATAGTTGTTGCAACATTATGTTGAAACAATTGCTGCAACACAGTTATTGAAACACATGTTGTAACTGTTGTTGCAACACTATGTTGAAATAATTGTTGAAACACATTGCTGCAACATAGTTTCTGCAACACGTGCTGGTGTATTTTAAAGCTACATATTATGGATTTTAAACTCCACGTGTATGGTAAATATCTTGTGACAAGTGGTAGGATGATTTATTAAGGGGAAAAAAATGGTTTAAGTCACCACAATCATTAAATCTCGTTAACTTAATAGTTAGAAAACAATTTTGGAAAAGGGGACTATGTAACTACCCAAGAAAAAAAAAGAAAAAAAATGGTTGGGGAAGTTGAATAGGATGAACAATTCAACTGCCCAAGAAATGAAAAAGATAAAATGGAAAAAAAGAAAAAAAGAGGGGTTTTGGTTTGGTTTAGTTCGACGACTGAGGAAAAGAGAGTAGCATTTTAATTGCAACTTGCACAGGAAGAATATAAAAAAAGAAGAACATAAAAAGGAAAAAACAACAACAAAAGAACATAGAGCAAATAACGTTGGGCATTCACAGAGAACCAGAAAAAGAATGCACAGTCAAAGATAGAGGAAATAATCGTTCCACATTTAGCTGAGATGTAGTATGGCTGTAATAAATTTATGCTCTGATTAATGGAGATATTTTCTGTCATGTCCACCAGTTTTTTTTTTTATTTTCTTTTCATGTAGCAGTAAATCCCTTGTGGTATTTGTTAATGGTTATTTTTTGTTTAAAATTAGTACTCTGTCGTTGTGTACTCTATGGGAGGATGCCTGATTTTTGTAGGGATTGATTGCAGAAATTGGGGCGACTGCATTACTTTTTTATTTTATGGGGAGCATTGACCTTCATATTTGCAATAACATGATGTAAATTGCATTTTTCATTATGTTTTTGTAGAATTTGAACATGGGGTTCTATAATGAAAACTTAAGACTTTGATTTCATTGATTTGATAGGCATAAGGAGAACAAGGGTGGACCTTGGTTCTCATATCTATGTGCATGTGGAAATATCCATACTTTATAGGTTCAACAACTTTATTTGAATGCTCCCATAGTTACCTTAAAGTATTAGGTAAAAATATCATTTGGCAAGGTTTAAAGAGAACATGGAGGTGCGCTTGGATCCACTTATATATGCACATGGACAATTTTATGCATTATTTTCCATATAACTATTTACATGTCATTGTTATATACCTAGTTGTAAAGGTGTCGATATAATTAGTTCCAAAGGGCTTGGAACTAATGGTCAACATTGAGTAATTTCATGGCATTGACTAAGGTTATATTTTCACTGTATTTACTTGGTACCTTAAGGTAGCCATGGATATACCCATAAGTAGGGGTTGAACTTGTGGCATGCATAGCACCATAAACATGCACATGGTATGGCCCAAGACCACCCCATGTTCTCCTTAATCCCCACCACAACATTTTTTGGAATTACCTCCTAGTGACTTGGTGATTACTCCTACTTAAAAGAGGTGCAAAATTCAAATCTCTTCCTAAAAGTAATTTTATACCACAATAATGAATTAAATTTTCTTTAAACCAATCTTGTGAATAAATCACAAGTAGATACTCATTAAATAAACTATAACTTAATGTATATTCACTCATGTGAAAAAATGTATTTATATATATGCATTCTAAAGCATTGAAGTGTCAATACTACAATTTGAAATGTCATGCATTATGGACTAGTGCACTACAAGGAGAACACCTTGTAGCGGAGGTTTTTACAGAACCTCCCCGAAAAATTTATCCCTTCTCTGTTTATAGTGGAGTTTGTTAGTGGAGGCAGGAGACCAAAGGTTTTTTTACCGGTGCGCCTATAACGTACATATGCCCTAGGGTGCACATAGAAATATCGCCTCAGATTTGAACTATTCAAGAGCAATGTTACTCGTTATAATAAAAAAATTTAAGCACCGAACAAAGCACGTCAGTGTCGTTGGAATTTATTACCCGGAGTGTATCCATGTCGTCTAGCTTACCAAGGTAGGGTAAAATAAATAAAAATAACCAAACTGATTTTCATTATTACACTTCATATTATGCTTCAAAAATCTATGACAAGCACTGATGTTCATTCTTCTTGCAAGACCACCTTATTTGCAGTGCTCTGCAATGACTTTGACAACTCCACTGGTAGATTCCACACATTTCTAAATTTTGGAAAATACCATGAATTTTAATTTCTTATCAACGGTAGAACCATGCCTCCTCAGGGTAGAAGAGCCTAGGTAAATTGTTTAATACCTTCCTATTTGCATTTTCATCAGATTAAAATTTGAAATTGGCCTGAAATTTGGTCAATTTTTTTTTTATTTTTTTTCAATTTTGCACGATGAGCTTGAATGCTTTAGCTCACCCCGAAGTGGTGCATCTTGTGAAAATATACATGAAGTACTAGTGCATACACTATAAACATATGCATCAGTGCTATCACAAAACAACACCGTGGCAAATTTTGAAAAATAAGCATAGCGATGCATTTTGTGTGATGTGTGTTATAAAACACAATGCACCATTAAACAACATGTTGGTGCTCTGAGAAAATTGGAGCACCAGAGCATTCACATTAATAAATCACATCGCTTAATTTCAATTAAAAAAATTATCCTAGCGATGCACCAAATTTAACCAAATGCACCGATGCTATAAATAACACGACACTAGGATGATTATATAAGAATTTAGCATAGCGATGTGTTGTAGGGGATTCCCCATTACCAATGTGTCCTAAAAGAAAATGCACTATGAAAAACCAACCATCACTCCAGGAACAATGGAGCCCTAGTGCATTCCATTTAAGAAACTGCATTCACCTAGTTTTCAACATATATATTTTATTGTAGTCGTGCGTCAAGGTTCACAAAATGCATCGATTATGTTTATAGAACTGCAATGAGACAAATATTTAATGACTTGGCATAGTGGTGCATATCATTAGACACCCCATTACCGGTGCATTATACAACACAAAACACTGCTAAACAAAATGTCGGTGCTCTAAAAACAATGGAGCACTAGCGTGTTCACATTAACACATCACACCACCTAATTTACAACAAAAACAATTAACCCAACAATGCCCCGAATTCCAACAAACGCACTGGTGTTGTAAAAAGCATGACATTGGGCTAGATATTTCACAATTTAGTAGGGTGATGTGTCTTATGGGATGCCTCGTTGCCGATGTGTCCTAGTATATTAAACACATCAATGGTGTGCACAATATGACACCACACAAAACATTTAATAATTAGCAAATTGGTGCATCGAAGGGAATGCCTCGTTACCGTTGTTGTAACGAACCCCGTCGTTACGACAACATGTGACGCATAACAAGTGCAAATTTTTTTTTAAAGAAGGAAAGTAACAACGACCAACAATTAATCATCACAACTTGACGACAAGCACAACGCACGCAATTAAGGCAACAAACAACATAACAACCTAGCATACTAGCACATCATGTAGCTGGATGCAACATACTACAATCAATCAGATGAAGAAATAAAACGACTACCCCCCCGTCCTACCTTGCAAAGTTAGGACCTTCAGGACACATAAGAAATGCTCAAGCCCAGGTTCCCATCAATTTTGACCATTTAGGGTCTCAAGGCCGACGACTATTCTGAGGAACAAGGAGGTGTCTACATCCCTCCCATCACAAGCAAGACAAGCTTACTAAGCTAAGGACCAACATCAGACCAACCCAACGCAACTAGCATCAATGACACATGTGACATGAGCCTTCAATGCGAGCGAGAAAAAACAAACAATGATTCAACATTTTGTAAGACGCAAGACCAAACAATCCAAACATTTAGACATTACTTCAATCGACCTTTATTTTACAAGCTCGCAAGATATCTGACATACACAATCTATCTAGCAATAACCAACTTGAGGCGCAATTCTATTTAAATTCCAGGCACACAATTAATCAATCATTCATTACAATAAAATCTGAGTCGTAAGAAGGAAGGTACCTTCCAGGGCCTTCAGGTAATCACACATACATCATGTAAATGTAAACAACAACCAAGATTATTCATCTCGACAGTTTAAATAAAGAAATGACTAAAAAATACAACTTGTAATACATCCTTCTAACTTATGCAATCATATAGTTTATTCTCCATTAAAAACCTTTTTCATCTAACACCTACCTAACTAACATAAAACACAGCTTTCCCCATTCTTCCTAATTTACAATTCTTACATCATTATGAGAAATGAACATCAATTATATTAAAATAATTTAATATTATTCTAAAAATTTATCATTTAACATAAGGCATTGTTCCCTACTTTCCTTCAGTTACAACCCCTTTGCATCATATAAAGGAGTGTGCACCTTTAATAGTTGAATAAATAGATTAAACAAGGTTGCGTGGCACCGTAGTCCCTGCCAAGCAGGTTACAAGATAAATTGTGGAAAATGGGGTTGAATTGTAAATGACGGAAGTGTTCGGTGCAAAATGTATATCACATAAATGTTGTGTGCAACATGTATATCACGAAACATGGGGCATAAAATTTTGTTAGCGGTAAGGCGCGACCCCGCGGAGAGATAATTGGTTAAGTGTGTCAGGTTGAAGTGGGATAGGAAAAAGTAGTAGAGGCAGATGGAAACTGCAGCGTAGATGTGGCAAGCAACATGAAGCACATGTGGTATCCATGCAGTAAATGACACGTGGCATGTAGAGCACCATTTATTTTTTGACTGTATTTAACAAAATACAATTTGTGCATAGTGGAAGAAAAAATTTGGAAATTTAAATGCATTTGTCATATAGAGTGGTGAAAGATAAAAATGTATGAGGACATAAATTTAAAAGGAGATAAGAAAACAATTTTATTTGAAATATCTCAAAAAATAAAAGTTTGTTACATATTACTAGAAATTTTGAAATATATCAAAAAATAAAAGTCTGTTACATATTTTTGGAAATTTCAATGCGTTTGTCATATAGACTAGGATTGGGGCTCCTGCGGACCATAAGAGAAATATGTGCAAGAAACATGACTGTAGAAAGAAGATAGAGTGCAATACCTGCAAAAAATAAATTGAAAGGTATAAGTGTTTGGCTACACATTTCTATTTAAAAAGTGGAATAACTGGGTTGATAAACAAAGCAGGATGCGATCAATAGACTTACAATGATGGTACATATGAGCCCCTTTGCTATTTTCTTGCGGCTGTCATTTCATTGATGTCATCGATGATTACTAGAATCGTGGCAACTGCCTGTTGCCTTTCTTCAGCTACCTGCTTCAATTCCCTTTCGATCCATTCTTCAATGTACCTTCTCATTGGGGTGACGTTGATCTCATTCCAGATTTTTATGTTGAAAACATCGTTTTCTAATTCCCGGAAGTCGATAGAAAGATTACACAGAGTTTGATGAATTTCCTCACTCTGTACTGAATAGTCGACTAGCCAGTCATCGACGTGAGCTTGATCATATTCAAGGATGCTGTAAAAAATTTCCAAAGACAACAGCTTAAACATATCAACCTCTTTATTGAACTCTTGCCTAGTTAAGGGCAAGGAGTTTGCGATTAAGTCGGGGTCTTTGAAGTCGTTGGTCTTTTCAGCTAAGTTTATTCTTGACAACCTTGTGAATAATTTATCTTTTTTTGATATGGCTTGCTCACATGACTGAACAATGAGATGCAAGTTCTTCACTTTTTCTTTCCAACATGCATTTAATTGACCAATCCAGTTTTGGATGGAAGATCTTGTTGTCTTCTTTTTGTTTCTATCATATTGTTGACAATGGTGCCAAAAGGAAGGACCATGTTTAAATAGAAATGTTCTTCATCTTTTAACTCCGATTGCAAATGTTCGAGTAAACTATGTGCCCTGGTTCCAAGGGAAATGATGGTTTGTGATGTTTTCCATGCCTCAGTAACCAATTCCATTCTTTTCTTGATATTATTCTCCACATATCCTCTACAGGATGCGAGGAGGCTCGAGGATCCTTTTAAGTTGGTTGTAGGGGTGGAATGCATGGCTATTGCCAAAGGATTGGCAAGAAATGGCATAGGAATTAAACCCTCTTCCAATTCCTTGACCCGGTCCTTCAGTCTGACATTCTCGACCTTGATGCCTCCAATGGAATCATGAAGTGCATCTCCGCTCGCCTTGTGAAGTTGACAGATTTGGGATGACCGCATGTTGGCAAGGTCAACCTCTGAACGAGATTTTCCTTTCTTATTTTTTACATCTTTTTTCTCAATTATCAATTTTTTGGACTGGCTGTAAAAAACAATGCTCTGGAACATGAAGGATTCATCTTTGTCAAAATTTTTGGTATCGGATATGTCAATTGGACAACTATGCTAGATGGCATCTTCGAGCTGATCAAGTTAGTAGAGCATGCTATCCAGATTAGTGTCAAGTTCCATGTTTTCACTTTGAATTTCTAGCTCTTCCGCTTGTCCCACATTTTTTTTTCTCTTCTTGTCTACTGGAAGCTTGTGAGAACTATCAATTTTAGAGTGAGGAGGGTCGTTATCTCCTCCTCCGTTTGAATAACTCTGAGTTTCTTTGTTGTTGTGGTGGGCCTTTGGAGTGATGCTCCAGGATGTCATACTTTTTGGAGTTTTATTCGCTGATTGAACACTCTTGTCATCGAGGCATTTCCTCTGTTGCTTGTACAATTTAGTGTTGCTTTGCAGTGTGTCTAGGTCGCCAACATCAGAAGCAGGAGCGTTGCTGCCATTGTCTTTGTTTTCGGACATGTGTTTTTTGAAAAAAAAATCATCGAGGTCAAGTGTTGTAAATGTTGTCGAAAAATATTATCGGGGTCGAACCTTCTTATGCTTTTAGCATATTTGAGGTTGAAGTTACTAGAATGCACTGCGAATTCATCAATTTTGTTGATGTTTTTCAACACAAACTCCTCGACTTTCCAAGGCAGAGGAATGAACTGCTTTTTTCTCTTCTTTTGCAATAGATGCAACCAATAATTGTATTTCCATGCTACTTCTACAACAAACATTATGTCCGTAATGTGACATGGAAGGAGAGCAGGTTTTTCTGTGGAGCCAAAAATTCTTATCACACTATAATTATCCAAATGTTCAAGTGTCCCCTTCCTGTCCAAAAAATTGGTTGCATGTTTAGATATGTGGGGAGCATATTCTCCTAACAACAAAACTTTGAAAACAGACATGAAGCCATTAAAAACCTCATAAAAACAGTGGGAAGCCTTGTGCTTCCACAAGGCCTGGTACTAGAACGTTACTAGGTCGAATTCCAAGTTCACATTCTTGGATGGAGATAGTTCTGGAAACTAACATCAATGTGCTATCGTAAAAACTAAGTAGGATGAAATATAAAATTTATTTTCCCTTTTGAAGCTTGACAATTGGGAACAAATTTCATGGGAAATGAACTTGCCCCAATAAAAAATGTCTTGTTCGTTGACTGTGAAATACAAAATATAAAGATCCATCCAGGAAACAGTTGTTGTGGACTCCTGTTCCGTTATTCTTGTAAATAGCTAGGCAATTTCACGAAATGGATTTCTAAATGAACTAACCTGCAAGCTTGTGATATCTTCAGGAACTAGAACTGGGTCTTCCAATATATGGGGCAAGAGGTCCAACCTGTTATTATGCTTTGCTAGGAACTGTTTGCAATCTTCTCCTCTGAACGTCAATGTTGGCTCCGACAATCTTAACATCTGGTAGAAGACCCGAGGTGACAAAGAAACATAAGAGCGGTCCCGTAGTGGAATAATTATTTGGTCTGAAATAAATCTATAGTCGCACCAAGAGACCAGGTCCTTACAGTCAAAAACCTTAGGGACACAACCTATACGAGCAATCCTAGAGGTACAAATTACTTGGTTCTCTGCGGCAGGGGTTGAGTAGTAAGAATATGCCTTGGACCACTGGAAGTTATGGTCCTCGTGCCCGAAGATGTTCACTGTATCTCCACAGAATTTCTATCGAGCTGATTCCATAGGTTTATGAGAACGTTGGTTTGCTCCAGACGATGGTTGAAATTAACACTTAGAGCCGATAATGTAACTCTTCTCTAAATCTTGGTTAAATGCTTATGAATGGGAAAGCTCCTCGAGACTTTCGTTGATTAATGACAATCTGTATGGGTGGAGCATGATGAACTGTTAGCAGTAAAGCTTACTTATTGCATATTTAGAAATGCGAAGGTGGCGTGTACGACGAAGAGCAATTAAGGATTGGAGGTTTCGTGAACGTGCCAAGGAGACGACGTGCGAACGACATTTTATGACTTTGAAATCAACACTCGGAAGGGATAATATAACCCCTCGAAAATCTTGGTTTAATGTGTATTAATAGGATATCTCCTCGAGCCTTTCGCCCATCAATGACAATCTATACGGTTCCTGCATGATGAGATGTTGGAATTAAATGTCAGTAATTTCATATTTAGAAACAAGATATATATATATATATATATATAAACAAATTTTTTTCTTTTATTATAGACAAGTGCGAAGGTCATGGAGACGGGGGAGAGCAAGGAACGAATGACAAGGTCTGAAAAGTGGTCGGACGGTATTCAAAATAGGGTTATGGGGATACTCAGGAGAGGTAAGTGTTCCACGATCAAATTTTATGTATCAGAATTTTTGACTGCAAAACGTGTAAAACATAAGAGAGAATGATGGGGCAATTCAGTGACCGGTTTGTATATTTTTGGAATTCTGGGAAAGTGGCTAAGTATGGAATAGGGAAATGGTCGGGCATACTTGTTCTCATAAGCGAGGATTGAAGTTTTCGTGAACGGACCAACTCGATGATGCTCAAATGACATTCCATGATGTTTGAAAGTAACACTTGTTAATTTCATGCCTAGAAATAAGATCTTATATATAATTGGTAATTGGTAATTGTTAATTGCAAAAGGGCGCGGGCACATGAAACGATGAATAGGAATTGAATATTTCTTGAACCCGCCAAACTGACGATCCACGAAAGAAATTCAAAGAAATGGTGAAGTATGGAAAGCGGACAGATGAGCTTCAAAATGGGGTGACAATAGTTCCACAAAAGACATGAGGACCCGATGGTTAAATTGTATTTCTTATAAGTTTTTAGTGCAAAATGTGTACCACGGAAGAGGTCATGATAGGTAGATCGTAATACGGAATACGGTATGATCTAAGTCTAGTTGTAAATTTGTATATCGCAGAAGTGACAGTACTGTTCGCAGGTCATGGAACAATAGAAGTCCAATCTAGAGCCCGCCTACCAGGAATCCACATTCAGAGAAGTGTCTTGGTATGGAATGGGAAAGTGGTCTGTCGGTGTCACGATATAAGAGTAGCAGTGAAAACGTGAACCCGCAAGTCCGCCCACGCGTGCAACTAGACATTTTCAAAAAAATGAATAAGTGATGAGAAAGATAAAGTTCAGGGAAAAGAGAAACAAATATTTGGATAAGTATAGAAGATGAAAAATAAGGGCCAATATATTCACATCTGTAATAGACATCCCATTTTCCTGCCAAGATATATACTTGGAAAGAAGTACGAAGGTGGTGGGCACAGAAAACAGTGACTAGGAATACGATCTGCGAGTTTACTTGGTTCTTGGTTGTATGCTTCGTCTGCCAATTTATATATCGCGGAACTCCGAGTCATTTTTTTAGCCATCCAGCCCGCAAGTTTGACTATCAATTTGTATAGTGCGGAACTCTGGGTGCTATTTGTAGGACACAAAACTATAGAGGAAATTCTTTTCCCTTTAATATAACTTCTGTGACGCAAATGTAGTATGTGGCTCATTTTAGCACTTTTCCATCCGTAAAGAATGGCAATCTTGAGCCCACCATCCTTGGAGCCAGTGTGTCAATCTGTATATCGTGGAGCTTCAAATGTTGTTTGGAGGTCACGGAAAAATATAAGTGCAATGTTGAGCCAACTAGCGCGCAAGTCCGCCTGTCAATTTGTATATCGTGGAACTCTAGGTGCTACTTGTAGGACATAGAACAATAGAGAGCCAATTTAGACAAAGGGGAAGTGCTCGATCGAAACACGTGAATCCACCAACTCGTGCAACAAGGTATTTTCGAAAAAAAATGATTAAGTAACTAGGAAGAGAAACTACAGGGGATTAAAGAGTGGGAAAATAGAAAGGCGGAGGGTATTTTTCGTAAGCACGAATTGGCTTCAAACAAGCCCCATTGTTGCAAAACCATCATTTTCTACTAATTGTCAGCAAATGCTTTGTTGAAGATTAGATTTTATTGCAACGTGTGGGTGTTGATACATTCTTCCATGACTATAACATATTAACTTAAGTATTAAACTTCATTTTCTACTAATTGTCAACAAATGCTTTGTTGAAGATTAGATTTTATTGGAACGTGTGGGTGTAAGTGTGTGCTTGATACATTCTTCCATGACTATAACATATTAAATTAAGTATTAAACTTCTTGCATTATGGGTTGTTAGCATTAAAAATTAATAATTGCATGTCGGAAAAAAATGATTAAGTAACCAAGAAGATAAACTACACGGGATAAAAGAGTGGGAAAATAGAAAGGCGGAGGGCAGTTTTCGTAAGCGCGAATTGGTTTCAAACAAGCCCCATTGTTACAAAACCATCATTTTCTACTAATTGTCAGCAAATTCTTTGTTGAAGATTACATTTTATTGCAATGTGTGGGTGTTGATACATTCTTCCATGACTGTAACATATTAACTTAAGTATTAAACTTCATTTTCTACTAATTGTCAACAAATGTTTTGTTGAAGATTAGATTTTATTGGAACGTGTGGGTGTAAGTGTGTTCTTGATACATTCTTCTATGACGGTAACATATTAACTTAAGTATTAAACTTCTTTCATTATGGGTTGTTAGCATTAAAACTTAATAATTGCATGTCTAGAAACAAGAATGACGATTTTGCTGCAACATTGTACTTTGGTATTACTATGTTCTATCTGCATTGCGAATATAATTGAATGTTGGTTTGAAACTGTGTGTAATCCATTTTTTGTTTTCACAAAATCCTGGTGGATTGACACAGTACATTGTCATATAATTGTTAGATGTTCCATCTTAGAACAAATTACCTAAGTAAATACAATATCGAAGAACTACGAGACCACTGAACCATGCCAATGAGAACAAGCGTTAAATCCAGAAAAGAAGCAACAAAGAAGACTCCAAGGCAAATTATTCTAATATCAAATCCATTTAAAAAAGAAGAAGAAAAACACCAAGTATTGTACATCTATCCTTATAAATTGGACCCAATTCTTCGGGCCAAAACATTGAATGTATCTGCCACAAATACAGACACGGGATCTGCAGTATGCAGGATCCTTGTAGTTTTCTCCTCGATGAACCATCTTGTGGTAAAATTGATAGTTTTCAGAAGCTTCCCATGAGGAAGAAGATGAAAAATGTTGCAGGGAGGAATAACCCTTAATTGAAAGTTAGGACACAACTACAAACTACCTCTGCACAGTAAAAAATAATTCAGGGACATAGGTTGTACGTGCAATTCTAGAGGCCCAAATTAGTCCATTCTAGGTGGAAGGAGATGACTAGTAGAAATATGCCTTGCACCAGTGAAAGTTCTGGTCCTCATTCCTGAAGATGTTAATTGTATATCCAGAGAACATGACAGTAGTCTCGCAAGTGAATATTTTTTTGGCTTGAAATATATCTTTGGGAGCATCAACATATCATTTCTTTACAGTGAAAGTCTTCCACCCAGAATGGACTAATTTGGACTTCTGGAATTCCTACTTTCGAGCTGCAAAGTGACTGTTTCTTTCAACGTCGGTTTCTTTTCTGAAACTCCTTTTGGTGTTGTCAGGACCACCATCACTGAGCCGAGAAGTTCCACCCGTTATGGTTGATTTAAATTTGGGCACAGGAGTGGGAACAATTTTTGCATTGCCACCATCTATTGTCGTATCATCGCCCATCAGATCATCTTCTTTTGGGTCAGAATCCATGACATCAAACTCTGCGCTAGGCATCAATGCAATTGGGCAGGTTCTCTGAGTAGGCAGTGTTGCCTCGGAATTCTTTGGCTTGAAATATATCTCTTGGTTTACCAAGGGACCATCTCCTTTTTGGCTCCTGGGCAGAGGGAGATGAGTAGTAAGAATATGCCTTGGAATACTAGAACCTCTGGCCATTATGCCCGAATGTGTTTACTGTATCTGGACAGAACTACTGCCACAAGTTAATGAGAATTTCTGTTTTCTCCAGACGATGTTTGAAATGAAAATTGGGGAGGGATAATATAACCCTCTGCAAATTATGTTTTAATGTGTATCAATGGAATATCTCCTCGAGCCTTTCACTGATCAATGACGATATCCAGGGTTCATGCAGAATGAGTTGTTACCATTAAATCTCACTAATTGCATATTTATAAAAAAGTGCGAAGGTGGCAGCGACAACGAAGAGAGATTAAGAATTAGAGATTTCTTAAGGGCGCCAACCCGTCGGCGCACGAAACAGATTACATCATGTTTGAAATGAATACTTGGAAAGGATAACACTCTTCTCCACAAATCTTGGTTTAATTCGTAGTAATGACAAATCTTCTTCGGCCTTCCGGACATTAATGACAATCTTAATAGTTCCTGCAGGATGAACTACTAGCATTAAAGCTTAATTATTGCATATCTAGAAATAAGTAAGAAGGTAGCGGTGATGGAAAATTGAGACCAAGCATTGTACATTTCGTCTACCCGCCAACCTACGAAACAGATTCCAAGAAATGCCCAAGTATGGAAAGAGGTCGGGTGAGTTACAAAAAAAAAAGGACAGAAGATATACCCAGGAGACGTGAGGGGCCGATGGTCATATTGCATCTCAGTGACAGATATCAGTCGTCAATTTGTATGTCGCGGAATTTCGGGTGCTGTTTGTGCGTAGGGTAACAACGTAAGTGCAATGTTGAGAGGGCAATTTGTATATTGCTGAACTTCGGGTTATGTATATAAAAGCATGAGACATTCAGAAAAAAGACCAAGTAAACAGAAAGCGAAAGCATATGAGATGAAGGGGAATTTGTTTGCTAATTTGTAAGTCGTGGAAGTCTGGATGCTATTTGCAGGAAGAAGAACAATGGAAATGCAATGTTGAACCCGCCTATGCAGGAACCCGTGATTCAAAAAGTTTTTTCAATATGAAACGGGGAAGCGGTTGGTCGGGCTGGTGATACAAAAGTAACAATGGAAATTTGAAGACGCGAATCCGCCAAATCCTGCACCTAGACATTTTTCAAAAAACGAGTAAGTAAAGAAAGGGAAAGTAGAGGGGAAAGAGAAAGCGGATGAAAATTTTTGGAAGCGGGAATTGGTCATAACAGTAACTATGGAGTGCATTAAACATGTTAACAAGTTCTTCAATTAAGGAATAGATACAAGGAGCGATGTTTATACTTTCCAGGATTTAT
Source organism: Picea glauca (assembly GCA_000966675.3). Lineage (NCBI taxonomy): Eukaryota > Viridiplantae > Streptophyta > Pinopsida > Pinales > Pinaceae > Picea > Picea glauca. Next base: position 259,806 of record JZKD02S1707056.1, read on the forward strand.
TTGTATAAGAGAAGCATAAAAAAGTTACAAGAAAATCATTTTTTGGATGTTTAAGTAAAGTCTCTGTACTGCTAGTTTCACCGCAAGTATAACAATGACGAATTCAAATTTTAATGTCCTCTCGTTCATATGATTGTTCCATTAGACTTCTCATAGTATATATTCTTGTATTTCAATTTGTTTGCTAATTTGTGAATCACGGAAGCCAGGGTGCCGTTTGCAGGTGACGGAACAATGGAAACGCAATATTAAACCTGGCTATCCGGTAACTCGCCTATTCGAAAAACCGCAAGACAAAAAGTTTGTATAATATGAAATAGGGAAGTGGTCAATCAGGCTGGTGATATAAAAGTAAGTGAAATCTGAAGACGCGAATCCGCCAACTTCCACACCTAGAAATTTTCGGAAAAATGAGTAATACATACTAAATATCTACTATAAAGTATGAACATGAGATTTTATAGAGCATGTATGGATCCCACATTCCATACTTAACCACTTTTTGGATCGCGGGTTCTCGGGTTGACGGGCTCAAAATTGGGCCTCTATTGTTTCGTGGTCTACAAATAGCACACATAATTCTGTGATATACAAATTGACAAGCGGACCTGCGGGCTGGCTGGGTCAACATTGCACTCTTATTGTTTCATGTCATACAAACAACACTTGGAGTTCTGCAATATAGAAATTGACAAACAGACTCCAGGGCTGGCGGCCTTAAGATTGCAATTGTTTACGGATGGTAATCCCTATCAACTATCTAACATTATCTAAAAACATTGTTTTCAATACTAAATTATTAATATTTAATATTGATATTGTACAATTTAATTAGACAAAAAAGTTAGTACAATATGAAACGGGGAAGCGGTCGGTCGGGCTGGTGATATAAAAGTAAGTGAAATCTGAAGCCGTGAATCTTCCAACTTCTGCACCTAAAAATTTTCTGAAAAATGAGTAATACGTACTAAATATGTACTTCTGTAAAGTATGGACATGATATTTTATAGATCATGTACGGATCTCACATTCCATACTTAGCCACTTTTTGGATCGCAGGTTCTCGGGTTGGTGGGATCAAAGTTGGGCCTCTATTGTTCCGTGGCCTACAAATAACACCCAAAATTACACGATATATAAATTGACAAGCACACTTGCGGGCTGGTTGTCTCAACATTGCACTTCTATTGTTCCGTGTCCTCCAAACAGCACTCGGAGTTCCGTGATATACAAATTGACAGACGGACTCTAGGGTTGTCGGCCTCAAGATTATTATTGTTTACGAATGGTAATCCCTATCAACTATCTAACATTATATAAAAATATTATTTTCAATACTAAATTATTAATATTAAATATTGATATTGTACAATTTAATCAGACAAAAAAGTTTTTACAATATGAAACGAGGAAGCGGTCGGTCGGGCTGGTGATATAAAAGTAACTGAAATCTGAAGACGTGAATCCGCCAACTTCCGCACCAAGAAATTTTCTGAAAAAATGAGTAATATATACTTAATATGTACTTTTATAAAGTATGGACATGAGATTTTATAGAGCATGTACGGATCCCGCATTCCATACTTAGCCACTTTTTGGATCGCGGGTTCTTGGGTTAGCAGGCTCAAAATTGGGCTGCTATTGTTTTGTGTGCTACAAATAGCACCCAAGAGTTCCGTGATATACAAATTGACAGGAAGACTTGCGGGTTGGCTGGCTCAACATTGCACTTCTATTGTTCCATGTCCTCCAAGCAACACTCAGAGTTTCGCGATATACAAATTGACAGACGGACTCCAGGGCTGGCGGGCTCAAGATTACAATTGTTTACGGATGGTGATCTATATCAACTATCTAACACTACCTAAAAAAATTATTTTCAATACTAAAGTATTAATATTAAATATTGATATTGTACAATTTTATTACATAAAATTATTAAAGGATGTTAAATATCTTATTTAAAAGAAAAACCCGCGTATTCGGAAACTTGCGTTCCAAAATTTTTGTATAATATGAAATGGGGAAGAGGTTGGTCGGGCTGGTGATATAAAAGTGGGTGGAAATCTGAACACGTGTATCCACCAAGTTCCGCACCTAGAAATTTTCCGAGAAATGAGTAATATATACTAAATATGTACTTTTATAAAGTATGGGCATGAGATTTTATAGAGCATGTACGGATCCCTCAGTCCATACTTAGCCACTTTTTGGATTGTGGGTTCTCGGGCTGGTGGGCTCAAAATTGGGCCTCTGTTGCTATGTGCGCTACAAATAGCACCTAGAGTTGCGCGATATACAAATTGACAAGCGGACTTGCTGGCTATTTGAATTTTAAGGGCCTCATGTTGATATGATAACAAAATTGGACTTCGGCCAGTTTATATTCGTTTATTACAATATGAAACGGGGAATCAGTTTGTCGAGCTAGTGATATAAAAGTAAGTGAAATCTGAAGACGTGAAACCGCCAACTTCCGCACCTAGAAATTTTTCGAAAAACGAGCAATACATACTAAGTATGTACTCTTATAAGTATGGACATGAGATTTTTATAGAGCATGTACGGATCCTGCATGCCATACTTGGCCACTTTTTGGATCGCGGGTTCTCGTTCCAGCGAGATCAAAATTGGGCCTCTATTGCTCTGTATCCTACAAATAGCACCCAGAGTTCCGTGATATACAAATTGACAGGCGGACTTGCGGACTGGCTGACTCAACATTGCACTTCTATTGTTTCATGTCTTCTAAACAACACTCGGAGGAAACGAGTAATACATACTAAATATGTAATTTTATAAACTATGGACATGAGATTTTATAGAGAATGTATGGATTCCTCATTCCATACTTCGCCACTTTTTGGATGGCGGGTTCTCGGGCTGACGAGCTCAAAATCGGGCCTCTATTGTTCCGTGCCCTACAAACAACACCTAGAGTTTCATGATATACAAATTGACAAGCGGATTTGCGGGATGGCTGGCTCAACATTGCATTTCTATTGTTCCGTGTCCTCCAAGCAGTGGTCGGACTTCCGCGATATACAAATTGACAGACGAACTCTAGGACTGGCAGGCTCAAGATTGCCATTGTTTACGGATGGTCATCCCTATCAACTATCTAACATTATAAAAAAACATGATTTTCAAATACTAAATTATTAATATTAAATATTGATATTGTACAATTCAATTACATAAATAATGAATATTGAACCCGCCTATTCAAAAAACTATGAGCCAAAAATTTTGTACAATATGAAACGGGGAAGCAGTCGGTCGGGCTGGTGATATAAAAGCAAGTGAAATCTGAAGGCGTGAATCCGCCAACTTCCGTACCTAGAAATTTTCCGAAAAATGAGTAATACATACTAAATATGTACTTCTATAAAGTATGGACATGGGATTTTATAGAGCATGTACGGATCCCGCATTCCATACTGAGCCACTTTTTGGATCACGGGTTCTTGGGCTGGCAGACTCAAAATTGGGCCTCTATTGTTCCATGCCCTACAAATAACACACAAAATTCCGCGATATACAAATTGACAAGAGGACCTGCGAGCTGGCTGGCTCAACATTGCACTTCTATTGTTCCGTGTCCTCCAAACAACACTTGGAGTTCTGCGATATACAAAATGAAAGGTCCATTATTAATATTAAATATTGATATTGTACAATTTAATTACATAAAATTATCAAAGGATGTTAAATCGCTTATTTAAAAAAAAACGAAGGAAACAAAACAAGTTTTTAAAAATTCTATCACCGCAAGCATAACAATGACCAATTTGAATTTTAAGGGCCTCTTGTTGATATGATAGCACAATTGGACTTCGCACAGTATATATTCGTTGATTTCAAATTATTCCAGGAGATTAATTTTACCAAGTTCATTGATCAAGGAAAAATGCTAAAACAAGCCACACACTACATTTGCGTCACAACGCCATACAAATTATCAGATGGATTTGCGGGCTAGCTCGCTAAAAAATTGCAATTCTATTGTTCTGTGTGCTCCAAACAACACTTAGAGTTCTGCGATATACAAATTGATAGACGAAGCATACAACCAAGAACCAACTAAACTCCAAACAGGCCATAAGCAATTTCCCACAAGGTTCCATAGAGCAGGACACATCGACCTTTGCATCAAACAATTTGATATACAAAGAAAAGACGTCATGACATTCATTTTCTCTTACATCTGGGGGCCATGGGATAGATGGGGTTTGCTGCCATGCTTCCCATTCTTCGACCGAACAATCTTATGCGCATGCAATCTCAAGTACTCGAGTCCGACGAACATTCATCTGGATGTTGAAGAAATATTACAGAGACACATGAGATATTTTCGTTTCCTGCCAAAGTTTGATATGTATTTTTTTTTCCTTCTTCAGCCGATATGCAAAATTGCATTGTCCTCATTTAAGGTAAATTTGTTGTGTATCCGAAAATCGCGTAACATGTAGACACTGCTTGATTTTTTCTATAGATATGTTTCATACGACAATTCTGCCAGCCTAGGAAGCACATTTTGTAACAGAGGTTGCCTAAGTGTACAATGCATGGTTGTGTTTCCCACGGTTCATATGACAACATTACGACAATGTCCATATATATATGGACATTTTTCAACGCATTGCAGACAATCAATCGTATCATCACTTATCAAAGCAGAGGAAAAAGCATGAGAGTTGCATTTCACACATATAGGTTCAAATGGGGTTGAGTACGCATTCGATGCAACCAAAACACCTTCAACCTAGGAACGCGATCATAGGAATTAATACATTGAACAATATAATACACAACTGCACCCCCCGCCCCTTAAAAAATTAAAAATAAAATAAAACAAGCTGCAGAAATTTGGTGAAGGATATTTGTATAAGCAAAGTGCGGATGATTTTGTGGATGTATATGTACAACAATTGTAGAGCTAGCTAGTTTCTTCAGATCCTGTACTATATCTGCTTGCAACTCTGTTACAAACATTGCTTGGGTTGTGCGAAAGATCCTTTCTCTAACATCCCTTTTCTTTGTTATATTTTTGAAGAGCATAAGTGGAAACTGCCCTTTATGCAATTGTTGTTCCATTGACGAAAACAAATTTGAATAGGTATCGAACAATTGCAGCTGCAACATGGAACAATGCAATATTTGTGTAACTTACCCGAGATACATGCACATGCGAAAGTAAAGGACAAAACTAGATATGGAAAGTGATACAATTGCCTTGTCGTTGTCCGACTCTCCATCCTTTATATGGAGAATGTGTTGCGAGCCAAGTTTTCTTGCGAATGTGAAATTTTCACCAATGGTTCCGATTGGGTAAATATCACTGCTCTATGCAAACTAGCTAATAGTCGTGTCCGGGATGAAATGATATTCTGAACAAACAACGAGAATTTTTTCCACAATAATTGTTTCGTTGAGCGAAATAATCTGATCATAATCACCACGGTCATATACTGTTTTGGGCAATATATTATAATTTGTAATGGATATCCCATTACCCGACAATATCTTTTCTGCATGTTTCTGTACAAGTTGTGTAGGAATAGTCAGTGTCACTGTCATCATGGCCTCCTTGTCTGTCATGTCAGCATGTATAATGGATCTAGTTTTGTTTTCCTTGTCCAAGTAGGTCCTATACACGACCATTATGTCCCTGACGAACACTTGTCCAGTTCAACGACTGTTCAATCCCTCTATTGATAGTACTTTGGGTGTTACAACTCTAGACCCGGTGACAATTTTTGAATAGGAAAACTAAAGTGAATGGTAGGGTGCATTTTTTTTTTTGAATTCTTCTTTCACTGGCATAAATCTACAAGTACACACATAGCTTCGATGAACTATGGAGCCAGATTTTTGCAACCACGCCTCTTAGTCCGCGGAACCTGCGCTATGTTCCGTGTCTTGCTTGTACTTGTTGATAGTTCTTGAGAACTTCAAACCATGTATTGAATATGACATCGACATATTCACCATGCCATAGATGAATAAATAGACGAGGATATTTGTTTGGTAAACATACTAAGAGCATAGAATATGCATCTTTACGTTTGGCCTTGTTGGTTTGCTGATGTCTGGGATGACTGACTGCTCATGGCCATGTCACTAGTCCAAATTTTTTTGATGCAAGCATGTGCAGATGAACATCAACACTAAACAAGAATATGCATTGTATACTGTCCATCAGAAGGACTAAACAAGCATAAAATTGTATGCATCTGATTTTTTTGATTGGAAAAATGTGTAACAGTAAACAGGGCGTGAGGGCAGGGCACCACGACCAATCTGTATATTGCGGACCCCCGGAAGCCAAGGGAGCAATATTTAACCCGCTAGCCTGGCACCCACAATCAACAAAGTGGGTAAGTATGGAATAAGGTAGAAGCACGACCATAGATGTGAAACCGTTAGTCCGCCAACCGACACACCAAGGAATTTTTGGAAAGACCACTAAGCAGATCAATTAGAAAACAAAAGGGATAATAGAAAATGGAAAAAGTAGAAATATGGAGGGCAGAAAGGCCCATTGCTACCAAGACATCGTTTCTAGTCTAACATTATATGCCCCCACCCGGTTTGTATATTTAATTTACCAGCACAGTTGGTATACCTTTTCGAAGATTGTACCATAGAACCCTCTGTTGTTGCACAAAACAATTCATCTTCTTGTCCAACCAACCTATTTCTTCCAAGGTAGCAATGCCGAATATGCAATGGACATGACATGTAAAAGAAAGAGAAACATGTCTATTTATTCCAATGTAACAACAAACAGAATACGATTCACATGAGAATACACAAAAATATATTATATTTTAAGGAAGAAAAGAACAAAAAAAAAGGAAAAAAAAAGGATGCAAAGCAGCAGAAGAAGCACAACAAATATACATATAGTAAATGAAAAAATGAACACTGGAATATGAAATAAGAGTACATGTATCCACTTATGTAATTCCTCATCTACATTCCCGCCAAAGAGTCTATCATCCTATCCAACCATTCTATTTGTTTAAATGTAGCAATGCAGTGAAAATACAACAGACATGAAGTAGGTTAGTATGCAGGAAGACATGCAATGAAGATAAGTTATTATGTAGGAAGGAACGAAACATCTACATACAATAAACTAGGTGAACACATATACAAACAATAAATGAAATACAAAACAATGGAATACGAAATAACAGTACAAGCATGCACCTTTCTATCTCCTCTTCAACCGATGTAGTCAAGACTCCATCGTTTTCTCTAGCTATTATGTTTGTTTGAATGTGGGAACACACAAAATACAATGAACATGAATGGAAGCTGGTATGCATCGGAGAACAAGTAATATCTACATATAGTAAAAGAGACTCAACGAATAGTCTAAAAGATAGGCAGACACATGAACCTTTGCGCTTCTCCATCCATAGCTGTAAATATGTTATTTTTTTTCCCTGCCCAAAATATATTACAAGGCACAAAATATTACGAAATTGCATGGCCGTAGCTAAACAATTTATGGTTTTCCATGGAAAAGTATCCAGATATGCTTCCACTGATGGAAATACATGTTCTTTATTCTCTACACAGACTGTTGTGCCCACGATACAAGATTTTGGTTTTCTGTGGCAAACTACCTAGATATGCTTCCAGACATGGAAATATAATTTTGCAGAATCTTTGTTGTACATATCATATCTCAAGCACAAGACAAATTGTATCGTGGGAACACCAGTCTATGTAGAGGACAAAGAACATGTATTTTCATATGGGCACATTTCACCATACATGGTTTATAAATGCAGTCTGCATATGTTTTATTTTAACAAAAAAACAACGGATATTGCAATTTCAAATGTACTTCTCGAACTCTTTTCTTTCATGTCAACACTAAAGCACCAACAAAATATCACAAAAAAACATATATTGAAATCACCAGACAGGGAAAATAACACGATTTCATGTTGACTCATGGGTGTAGGGGATGAACAACGTAAAGCGCCCAAAAAACAATAATAATCCAAAAAACAAAACCAGCTCCAATTACTGGCGCAGGACCCCAACCCTGCAAAGTCGAATCAAACAAAAGAAAACAAAAAATACCAAACCAACAAGAAAGCACGAACATGCCCAACTGCATCTCCATGGCCCCAAAGTATAAACCTGAGAGAAACAAACACAACTAGCAACCGGTGAACCAACGAACCAACGAACAAGCAACAACCATTGAATGAATAAACAACATATGTATCTCCAACGATTACGAAACTGCAACCGAAGCACAAAAGGAACCAAAAACATAGGACGAGCATGCCAGTAGAAATAAACAAACATTCTTACTCGCAAACTGCAAACACTGAACAACAAACAAGGAATAGAAAATGAAACTATGGCATGGAAACTTACTCCGAAATGATGAAAGGTAGAAGCACAGGTCGAATTGTGCACCAAACAACAACAAAAAGTAGTAACTGATGAACCAACAAAGAAGAAGCACTTACCAAACTAGTAAACAATGTATATAGCTTCAACGATGAAAAAATTGCATTGCAAGGCTAGAAGAAGGATGAAAGATACAATGCCTATTCAACTGGCGGTGGACAACAATATTGTGCAAAATCACTGCAACATTATATGGAAAATTTCGAGGAAAAATGTAATCCGAGAAGCATATTTAGATAAACATTTAAGGATGTCAGGCTGTCTAAGGACCTCGTGGTATGCAAACATTTAAGCTGTCATGCCTATTGGAGGACCTTGCGTCATGTAAAGATTTAAGCTGTCAGGTCTATTCAAGCACCTCAAAAAAGTGTCAATACATTTCAATACAAATACATGCGACAAGGACGTTATAAACTTTGGAATTATCAATCGCTATAAAGCTTGGATATCTAAACATTTCAATATGATTGGTACAAATAAAAAAACCACCGTATATGATCTAAGACAATGCTAGTAGAACAATGCTAAGACAAACATTCGAACTAATGCTAGCATTAATCCACCTTCAAGCAATGCATAAGAAAAATATATGATTCAAAAAGACTGTAGACAATGAAAAAGTTTGGATATGCTAACATATAAAACATTGGGAATAGTGAAGCCAACAATAAGACCTCCAATTTGTTATCCAATCAGATCACTACATATATGGTACTTTTTATTATATAAAATTCAATGTTTTTAGTTCCATAGCTCCTGTTATCGCACAGTTTGTAGGAAGGGTTTAGGTAGCTTGAGTCAAGGCTTCAAACTGGTGTAACAGGAGCTTCCCCACCCACTGTCACCTCGATGGGGAGCTCTTTCTATTTAGGGTGGCTAATCCCAAGGGAGATGTCCCTAGTAATCTGGGGTTCTGAAAGGTCTAAAGGTCTAAAGGATCAAGATGATGGTTTTCCTTCACAGATTACTACCAAAGAGATAGTCAAAAAGAAGAAGATATTCCACTGGATGGAACCTATTTGCAAGACAAGGCAAATAAAACTAAAAGAATGTGTTGCAGTGGTTAGTACTTCACAATATCAATGACTATCCTTAATACATATGAGCATTAATGAAAGTAATTATTGACGAAGTCAATCATTGCAATAAAAGCTTATATTTTACGTCACTTCTTCAATAAATACACAAGAGATACTGGCATTCAATGTGTAAAATCAAATCTTTGTATTATCACAATGCAATAAATATCACAAA